>VZTR01024381.1:86219-115260 GCA_013400775.1 Chaetops frenatus
TTTTCTTTCTCCTTATCTCACCTCAAGAAGGATAGGGATTACTTCATTTCCACTGCCTCGGAAGTAAATCCTCATTATGGATTTGTACCTAGGGAGGAATAAGCTGATTTTCACTCCCAGCCAGTTCTGGGCAGATATTTGAAGGTAATTGTTCAGTCCAGGGACATCTCGCTTGTCTAATAACCATAAAGAGCACTTTTATTAGAGCTGGGCTTGGGGTTGGGACTATTGAGAAGATATTTACAGGGAAGACATCATTTCAGAAAACTAGGATAGGGACATCAAATTTATGGTTTTTAATTTTAAGGTGGAGCAAAGGGGAGGACCTAACTTGCAGTAAATGTCTGAGTGCTGGTGGGAGGCTCATCCCCAGGCCAGGGTGGCTGCACTGCACTGCCAAGAGTGCAGCTGCCTCCTCCCAGGGCTCACTGGGTTGCTTCAGATGTGTTCAAAATCATCCTCTGAGGTGGCTAAACCTAGCAGTACCTTTTCCCTTGTGCTGTAGCTGTGAAAACTGACATGAACTAGCAGACATCAATGGTGTTTTTACTCAGGATCCAGAAGGTATATCTAGATTCTGCCTCCCTAAACCTGCTGGAACACGAGGCTGAAATGACAGTGTGATGAGGCCCTTTTTTCCTGGCTAATTGCTGCAGGATGAAATAAGGGTCAGGATAAAATGTGGTTTTCTGCTAAATGGTTGCTGCACCCAGCTGTCAGGCAGTTTGCTGCAGCCCAGAATGTATTGACTGTGGCAGCTTTTGGATGCTCCAGCTCAGGGCAGAATTGTGCAGTGATTTCTCTAGATTTTGACAGAGCTGGGTCTGAGCTTCTGTCACAGAGCCATCAGTGATGGACTAGACACAAATAAACAAACAGCCCAGGAGAACTCTCTAGAGGAGAAATCTCTTGGTTCAGTGTTGCAGATTTACCCCAAGATACACCCAGATGAGCAGAGGTGTGTGACAGACACTGTGTGTCCCCAGGTGTGAGGCTCTGGGGCTTTGTGACTGTGCCCTGCCCTGCTCTGCTGCAGCTCTGGAGTGCAGGGACCCCTCAGCCACCAGCTCAGCACCCAGGGGGTGGTGAAACTTGGATGCAAGCTCCTTAATGACTGATGAAGCATGGCATCTAATTAACACAACTCATTAGGCTGTGGGGGTGCAGTTGTTTAGTACTTGATGATTCAGGACAGTGAGTCCTGACACCACCAGCTTCCCCCCACCCTCTGATCCTAGCCCTGGAAGAGGACAAAAGCATTTGCTTGTACAGCTCCTGATCCCAGTGAAATGGAGAAAATGTAAATCAGGCTGAAGTGCCTCACCAAACGCTGTGGAGGAGCCTTGGCCATGCTGGAAGCACCGAGCAGCCCATGAGGCAAGGGGCTCAGGCCTCTGGAAAAGCCTTCCCGTGCCTGTGACACCCAGGGACACGGGAGCAGGCCCAGCCAAGGTTTGATGCCTGGTAATTAGCTGCTGCCTCGCACGATTGATTCCAGAAGCTCTTTTCTCGTGCTGCCAGTCTTGTTGAACATTTTCTGCTTCTGCCTGATAGCAGCAACCCCGAGCAGGGCTGGTGATTAATTCCCTGCTGAGGCTGTGGGTGAGGTGCCTTTCTGCTGTTGTTCACAGGTGGATCTGCACGTGCTGCATGTCCTGGGCTGATCATCACAGGTGGGCAATGTCCACTACGGAACCACAAAGGAGATGGGGCCACGGGAAGTGCAGGGAGGAACATTCCCTGTTCAGTGTCCTCGCTCCAGAGCTGCTTGGCTCTGTCCAACCTGCATGTGCCATCCATGGACTGTCTGATAGCAGGCAGGAGAGGTAACAAAGAGAAGCAGTTATCTTCAGTGTCCTTAATTTCCCTGACTTTTTTAGACATCCAGAAATAGAAAAACAATAGCAAAGCATCACAGCTGCATCGCAGTGCCTGTACCATGGTGATGGCACTGGGGCTGTGGTCTTGGGCACTTCAAAGCCTCTGCAATCACCTCTGGACTTAAACTGTGTGACTTTGTGTTGTCCAAGGCTTGCATAACTTTCCTATTTTTTAACAGCCTGTGCATAAGAAGAACGAGCATTAGAAAGGTGTAAAGCTGGATATTTTAAAGTTAAACTGAATCCCAGTCATGGTTTCCTTCCCATGGACAAGTTTTAGATATAAGGAAGATTATAGATTAAATTATGTTTGACAGATTTAAATTGGGGCTTTTTTCTGCAGCCTCCACATCCATGCTCTAAATGGGAGGCTTGGGATTAGGGCCATTAAATTACTTAGTTTATAGGAAAAATAAAATATCAGGAACAGATGAAAATGAAGAGAGAGAAATGCAAACTGAATGAGTGCTAAAAAATTGTTAAGGTAAGGTTGCAAATGAAATAAAATAGCACTAAAACTAGATGACATGTAATAAATTCTCCAAGTGGCAGTGTTGTGGAGTGCCAAGGGCTGCTCTGTGTACCTATGCTGCCTAGTGCCCAGCTGTCTGCCTGAGGGGATGGGGTGGGATGGAGAAAGTTAAAAGCAGGTCATGGATGGAGCTGATCCTCCAGCTGTGCTCACTGGAGGCAGAGATTGCTCCTCCTCTCTCAGTCCATGCCTGAGTCCCAGGCTGGTGGCTGGGTAGCCTTGGTCCTGCCTTCGAGCGTGGCACTTCCCACATCTCCCCCAAATCCAGGCAGAGATGAGTTTGTCTGCTGGCTTTGGATAACTTCTTGTAACCTCTCTGAGTCTTTGTACCTGCATTGCCTCCATCCCTCCTGCCAGTAATTACACACAGGGCCATGGAGAGAGGTCAGATCCTGCCCTCTCCTTGGGATCCTTGAAATGGCCTCTCACTGCATTCTCGTGTCTCCTTAAAGGAAACAAAACAAGCTGTTGCAGATGACTGCAGGCAAAGCCCTGCTCCTGAGGACCTGCCTTTTCTAGATAGTCCTGTATATGAGGAGTGAAACATTTCCTGGAGATTTGATTTCATCTCAGGTCTGGGGAAATTCTGCAGTTCCACAAACTATCCATCAACACCTGCCCAGAGAGGAGCAATAAATTAATCTTCTTCTGGAGCAGCAGTGCAAACTGCCTTCCCTGCACGTGGAAAAGAGTCAGATTTGGGTCAAAGGAGCAGCTTTCAGTTTCTCCTTCCCCACCTATCGTGATCCATTTGAGCCCAGCTGCTCTCCCAGCAGCTCTGCTCCCTCCTGCCCCTACAGCTGTGTTAGCTGGCAGGAATTGTTGCTGACTTTTTCACAGCCTTGGCTTTAGACTCACAATGATGATGGTTGTTAAATATCCAGAGCAGCAGTGAGTGTCCACTGGGGTGATAGTAGCCTGTGCTGGCATGTGCAGCCTGACCCAGTGAATGTCACTGTCCTCAAATGCAAAATGCCTTCAGGTAAGCATAGGACCTGTGCTCTGTCCCAGGGCACTGCTTCCCAGGGAAATGGCCTCCTCCTCCTCATCTTCCTCTTCCTCATCCTCTTCACAGGGCCAGCTCCTGGCAGCACTCACAGCCAGTTGCCCTGGAGGGACTGAATCTCTATCAGGTGCCAGGTGCCAGAAGAGGCAGCTGCTGCTGAAGGACAGCACTGGTCTGTGACAGAAGGACAACTCCATGGCCACCACCAGAGGGACAGGATGGAGATCCAGCCTCTGCACCTGGTTTTAAGTGATTTAGTGACATCACAGCACAAAGGGAAGAGTGTGAAAAAATGGTGTGAGAACATATTCTCTCTTGATAAATCACCACTCCAGGTCCTGTTGCCATTGGCAGCTTAAGGGATATTTTTCAGAGATGCTAGAGCACATTGTAAATTAAGAAAACAAGAGAGAAACCAAACCAAAACACCATATTGTGTAAGATCATATCTCTTGATACCAGAAAAGCTTCTCAGAATTAACAACCTAGTTCATGTTTACTCTTGTTTGTTTGGGTTTTTTTCATTTGATGAAATGAAAAAGGTCTCATTTCTGGTTTTCTGTAAAAATAGCTGTTGTCATTGATGTCACCTGTGTAGCCTTGCCTCACTGCCTGCAGAGGTCAGCAGAGCCAGAGCCCTGGTGGAATATGAGCAGCCTTGCTCCTTCCAAGGCCAGGAGAAGAAGAGAAACATTTCATGATCCCTAAACTTGTTAAATGTAAAACTTAAAAAGTCTCACACTGAAATCTCAGTAGCCCCAGGTGAGTTTTCTTCAGCAAGCTTTGTTATTTCTCTGCAGAGAAAGCTAGTTAAGTAGGGTTGAATCCAGCCCATAATTACTGATTTCCAGTCCATAATTCCTTCAGGAAACAGCAGCAGTTCACTGGAGAGCATTCATGCTCACACTGAAAGGAGAGAATTGCAGGTGCTTGCCCTTTTGGAGCTGTTATAGGGGAATATGCAAAGAAGGCCTGAAAAAGCAGAGGTGAATGTTGGCAGCACCATCACCTGGGAGGTGCAGGCAGCACAGGTGTGGTGGCACAGTTCTATCCCTGCTGCAGTGCTGTACAGAGCTCGAGCTCCCAAACAGCTCTGACTTCAAAGCATGAGGCTTCAGGGAGAAGGAGCCCTGGGTGACTGCTCAGCACCACCACACTTCCAGTCATTTTTGCTGTTTCTAATGCAACTTGTCTAAGCTTCCCCAGAAAACATGTAGGAAAATGAGGGAAGATCAGATGTGACATTCTGGACTTCTCATCTGAAAAGCAATCAGGGAAAAAATAGAATAAAGCAAAGTACAGAGAGACTCATGGTTGTACTTGACATGCTGAAAGGAGAATAGAGAGACACAAAACCAGGTGCAGGTCAGTTTTATACAAAACATCAAAGACAGGTGGGAGTTACTGCTCTGGGCACGGCTGGCACGGGACAGCAGCATCCAGGAGAGTTCAGATCCCAGCCACGCAGGGAACCCAGCAAAAGCCCTAAGAGCATTCACGTGTCCTCAGTGTGAGTGAGAAACCTGAGCAGGGCCAGCCAGCAGAGCTGTTCCTGAGGTGGGAGCCCCAGGCTGGAGGCTGTGTGGGTGCTGGGTCCATGGTGGGTTCAGCTGTGGTGGTGAGAGCTGCAGGCTCCAAGAAAGGGAAAGGCTGCACAAAACACAGACATTGTGACCCACTTACAGGTCCCCAACCTCCACTCTGTGGTACCATAAGCTGCTCTGCCATTAAAGGCCACCTCCTGCTGAGACCTCATTAACGGGGAATGGCTCAGGCAAATTATAACATTTTAAAAAATAGAGTGAGGATACAATTAAAAGCAGCATTTCTGACCTGGAATTGCTTTGCCATGAATTGAAGGAGTCATGGTTGAGCAGAGCTATTCTGCTCATCATTGGATAAACGCAACAGCAGAGTGCCCAGAATCTGATTTAATTTGAAAGACTACAAAATTATATTTCTCTGCTGATTTTCCAGGTGGCAGGATTAGATACAGAGCTTTTAGTTTTTCACTACTTCCTTTTAACCTAATTTGACAGAAATGGCTTTTGGTACAAGGCAGAATTTGCTGGGTGCTGCAGAGGGGATAATGGAAACATCAGAGAAATGGCAAAGCACAGCTGGGGGAGATCATCCCTCTGTCTGGAATGCACTGGGCTTGATAAACTATGAAGGCCAAGTTTTCTGGAAGAGCAGAAGTCAGGGAAATTTGCGTCTCTCGTGGGACATTCACTGGTCCATCAAAGCAGCCCCCCTTTGTGGGGAGAGCAAGAGCTGCAGCAGGATCTGGCAGGTTTGGTGGGTGCTGGCCTTCATGAGGATATGGGAAGGGATTTTTGCATGGTTGGCACAAGCATGGCAACAAGCACGACAGCTGCAGGGGAAGGAAGGGTGGTGGCCAGAGACTGTGCAGCCACAGGGACATCCTGCCACAGCAGGCAGGAACGGGAGCTGCCCTTCCTCACGGCTTTGCTCCTTTTCTTGGGAGTTCGAGGTGGAATTAAAATACTGCTGGGAGAGAGACACTCAGGGGCAGGCAGACAGCTTGTTCCCAGCTGGCTCAGCACTTTCCAGCTTGCAATTCTACCCACCAGACCTCCAAAAGTGCTCCCTGTGAAGGCAACTGGGTGCTGGACTGGCAGCCCCTTACAGCCCTTGATGCCCAGGAGCCCCTGAGGCCTGGCAGCCCCTCAGCTGGAGCGTGGCAGGGGCATCTTCCCTCCTGCTTTTGGGAAGGAGCAGGGCTCCCAGGGCGTGTCCCAGTGGAGAAGCACTGGAACAGAGGTGGAGGCACCAGAAGGGCAGGCTGGCTTGGAGGTTCATTTTGGCTGCTGGGTGCCTGTGGGGGTCCTGGGGGCTTTGTCCCCTCTCTAGGGAAGAAGGGGGATTTTCAACCTGAGCTCCAAACTGGAGGAGCTGGGGGATGTGTCTGCCCCAGGGGCTGCCCAGCTGGGTGGTTTAAAGGCCAGGTTACCCCACTGCTCCTTTTGGCCCTCTCCCAAGTGCCACACCCCTCTGGGTGCTGAAGTGATGAACTCTCTTTGCTCTGGGAGCAGCAGGCTCGGGTTAAGGACGCCCTGCTCCCCTCCCGGTCATTCTGCCAGGCTCTGCAGAAATGGTTTGCCTGGGAAATGGCCTGGGACTCTGCAGGCAGCGTGCTTGTGAGAGGCAGCTTTCTAATGGCTCCTCAAACTGAGATTTCGTCCCTGTAAATGCAACTAGGTCTCATTGTCCCTGATTAGTTTCTTGTGACAAATTCCATCTGTCTGCCTGGGAACAACACAGACCTAAAAAACCTGAGCACCAGCCATGCAGCCAACTGCTCCCATGCTGGGATTTGCCATCACAGGAAGTCACTTACAAAACAGGAAACTTCCTTGTTCCACTCAATTTCTTGGGACTATTTGCCATGAAATGTCACCTTCTCGGTCGAAGGAACGGGATTTATCACAATTAAGGGAGGCTTTGACATATCCCTTTAAGTGAATTAAGGGTGCTTTAATTCTGAATTTGCCCAGGGCTTTGTTGGTGCAGCAGGAGTCCCTTGCAGTTTGTAACACTCAGAAGCATGCACATTTTTGGGCAGTTGTTGGTGTGATTTTGCTGTTCCCAGCAGTGTGGGCTGCTGAGGTGGATGCAGCACGTTGACAATGAGCAGCTCATTGTCAGAATGCTGGCTCTGGACACTCCTCAGGAATGCAGAGAGACAACTCCTGTGCCGAGTTGTTGATTGATTGAGCAGTTTCCTACATATATTTGGGATTTTAGAGTCACAATGCACCTGCGTCACTGCCCTCATCAGTCACTGCTTTTCTGCTGAGCGATTTTTGGCTGTTACATGAGACAAGGAGGAGCCAAATCTGTGGCAGATGGGATCTGTGACACACAGGTTGTGTGACACAGGAGTTTTGCTCTGCAGATGCTGGTGCAGTGATGGCAGGGCCCTGGCCTGGTGAGGGAGGGGCTGCCAGCAGCACTCTCCACAGTGGTCTCACAGCCCCTGCTGCCCTGGCACTAATGGCACCTGTTTTCCCCTCTGGCCTCCACCTGCAGCTCCTGTTCTGCAGCAGGAGTTGCGTCACCAGCGCCGTGGCCTTGGCCCCAGTCTGAGGTGTGGCAGCAGCACTTGCACCTTGCTGGTGTCCCTGCCCAGAGTCTGGTGTGGCCCGTGCTGGGGCTGGGGGGGCTCTGCCCACGGTTGGGCTCAGGGGCTGATGTTTTCCCACTGCTTGCCTCTTCTCCTGACTGTTGCTGCAGCAAAGGGGGATCAGCAGATGAAACACCCCACAAAAGGTGTTGCATTTGCTGTCGCCATAGCACATGTAGGAGACCTGGAACATGGGGTGGAAGCTGGTGAGTCACTGGGGTGAAGCATTTATCCCAAACTTCCTGTCTTGCAAAACTTTTGGCGTGGATCAACTTTACAGAGCCAACAGCCCTTGGTGGGAGTTACTGGGACCAGTGGGTGTGTCCAGGCTGTTCGTGCCCACCTGACTCTGGTGTTAGCGGGTGTTACCTGTTTGGTGACTCGGTGGTGTCTCATCAGGCTTGGAAGCTGGTTTTGTTCCAGCTTGAGTGGTTCTCCAGCCACAGGAGGGCGGCACCACCACAAGCTGCCAAGTGCTGGTTCCAGCTTGGTTTCGTTAGAAAAAGAAAACAAAAATAAAAAACTAAATTAGCATATACATGTATATGTGTATATTACGAAATAAAAGACAAAATTGTCTAACAGGAAGGAAGGGGGGAACCCTCAAACCCAGGCCAAGTCCTGGAGACAAATTTGCAGCAGCAGTACACAAACATTACCCAGTCCTGCTGAGCCCTTGTGCGAATCCAGGGGGAAATGGTATTTGGTTTTCAAAGCAGGATTTATCCCTAAATCATTTTTTAAGTATCAAAGGAAGGTTAAACCCCCATGAAGTGATCTAGCAGAAGCACCCTGTTTCCTCTGAGTGCTGGAGGGGCTAGAAAGCCAGCAGGACTCTCGTGGGACCTTTCCATGGTCTAAGTATGCTGCAACAGACTTGGACTGTGACATCATGCACTATTCACTCACAAATCATTTACTATTTCAAATGTCTCTTTTAAAAGGGGAAAGATTTAACTTGGTGGCTGTTTTGATTGTGTTTACAGCGGCTTGGAAAATAATTGAAAGACAAAACGAGTGCAGAGTGGGTGCTGAGGTCCCAGGGTCTGAGAGACCCATGTGTCAGCAGTGGATCTCTCTGGGTACAGTTTTGGGGGGTCTCAAGGCTCAAGAGTGCCTGGAGCCACAGAGAAGCCACCAGGGGTGGGCTTAAAGCTCTTGCTCAATCTCCTGCTTTACTAAATAAGGGAAAAGTTATATAAATGATGTTGAAATGTGGAACTGCTGGCAGTCCTTAGCTGTGCTCTGCAGGTCTCAGCCCTTGGCTGATGTTTAACCTGAAATCCCACTCAGGTGGATGGGATTTGCCTGGCTGAGGGGTGTGTGAGGCCAGGCCAGGCCAGCCTCGGTGATGTTTTCTGCAGCTGAAGAAAATTTGGATTTGCTTGGTCAGAGCTCAGTCTGCAGCAGGGTAAGGCTTGTTTGTTTGGTTGAAGTGAGGTATTTCTGAGAAAGATTCCTGCAACCACTCAAGGTTAAACTAAGAATTGACACAAAGTGACAAGGGGCAGCATTTGGGACTCAATACCTGAACTAGCCAAACCCCGAAAAAAGAGTCCAAAATTGAATACTTTTGTTAGCTTTCCCCTGGCACTGACACCTGCAGACTTTATCTGCATCTGTGTGGGAAGAGCTCACACTGAAAATGTAATTCCCAAAGGATGGGACTTTGAGGATTCAGGCTGTGTTTGAACCCATCCTGGAGAACGACCCAAACATGCTGACTAAACAACAGATTGCAGAGAACAGTTTTGCAACAGACAATGTGATTAGAGAACTTTGAGGAGCACTCGAGCTAAAACAGAACACAAGAAGATGATTTTTTAATGTTATAGTAGGGAAAACCTTCTCTACACAGCTGAAAGCAAGAATGAAGGTGAGCCCCAGCCTCCAACATCTGCAAGTGTGTGATGCAATCTGGCACTGGGAAGTTGCTAAAATATATTGGGGCACTGCTTCAAGCTTGGGCTCCGAATGAGCTTTAATATCTTACAAAAATTAGGTTACATTATTCAAAATTAAAGGGTTTCAAAGTCACAGCAAAGCTGAATTTCAGTCTGTAACCGCAGCCTCCGGTCATTGCTGGGTTTTGTGCCCAACCAGGCCGGGTTCTGTGAGGAGACTCTGAACTCTGCTCTGCCCCATGACGGAGTGGGTGTGTGGGAGCACAGGCAAAGAGCAATAATTGCCCCCCTAAAGCCAGAAGGAGCTTCCTCATCCTCCCCAGCAGGGACTGGGCTCAGGCTGGAGGAGGTGGAGGCTTTCCCCAGCCTGTCCACGCTGCTGGGAATCAGTGGGGCTCTTCCTTTTGCTCAGTCACTGGGTATCCACCTGTGAAGCTGTAAAGGGGAGAGCAGTAAATCTTCCAATCAAATATTAAATCATGCCTAATTTATTTATTTATGGCAAACTGTAAGCCCTGCAATGACATGTGTAAGGGTTTATGTCACAAGCTCTCCTGGGAGTCAGGGGATGTGCCTGGCAGTGCACTGGGGGGTTGCTGAGCCTCGGCCCAAGGGGACACAGGCAGGGAGTGACCACTGTAAACCCAGGGTGTCCCACTCACAGAGACCCTGGGGCAGCCCCCAGGCAGCCCCTCAGGCACTGGGCTCAGGTGTGCCTGCTCCTTGACTTTGGCAATTGTCTCTCCAACCTCACGAAATGTTTTTGTATACTTTTCTTGTAGCTAAAACGTTCAGTGTTTAGGAAGAACTTTATTGTTTGAACCAGCACTTTCTGCATAATATATTAAAGGTTCTTTTACTTCTGTATAAAATCCTTCAAGTCACCTGGAATTTTTCCATGGACTGCACTCTGCTCCAGGTTTCAATTTGCCTTAGAGTTGTACATTTGTCCTTGTCCTCTCTTGCAGCCCTGTGCTGCCATCCTGCAAACTGGCACAGAAAATGGCACCAGGGTGAGGGTGCAAATCAGAGCCTTCCAGAAAGTCTGGGGGAAGAAAAGGGTCTGATGGCTCCCAAGCAGATTTCTAAATGAAAAATTGTCTTGTACTTTACCATTCAGGAAGAGGGAGAGAAAAAAAAAGTGTCTGGATTGGAATATTTTCAGCATTTGGGATGGCAGGTGAATTTTAAACAGAACCCAGCTGGAATGTGGCCAGTCTGCGAAGCACAGTATGGCAGTTTTGTCTTCCCTTTCCATTATAGTCCAAGCAGAAACAACAGCAGGTGGAGAAATACTTTAGTCAGATTTTCCCTAATTCCTCGAGGCATTAAAGAATCTCTACTTTGCAAAGACAACGGAAATCCACTTTTTCATGAGCAGGAGGATTTTAAAAACGGGATTTTCTGATGGTGTGGGAGAGCAGCAACTTTCACACGGCCGTCTGCTTCCCCTGGGGATCCCTTCCCCCGGAGTGGTGGGTGCCGCCCCCCAGGGCCATCTCCAGCACGATCCGGCAGGAGGGTTCGGGGGGCGGCAGGGAGCGGGCAGGGCTCGGCAGGAGCAGCGCAGCCGCGGGTGTGTAGGGCCGGGGAGCTGCCCCACGCTGCTCCCAGCTGTTTTGGGAAATGATGGCTGCGGAATGAATCAGGAGCCCGCCCCAGGCCTGGGGTAGTGTTCAGGCATTGGATGAAGCGGGTTTTCCGCGGGGGAGGATGCAGGACGCGGTGCGGAGCCCCAGCTGCTGTCTGCGCTCGTTCAGATGATTGTCCCGATGACTGCCCTGGTTGTCCCGGTGATCGTCCCGGTGATGCTCCCTTTGCGTGGGAGGAGCCGCAGTCCGGGCTCTGATTCACTGTCCGCCCCCCCAGCTCGGAGCCGTGAACCAGAAATTGTCCCTGCTTCCCACGGCACAGCATCCTCGTGCCGTGCCGCAGGCACCAGTTCAGGCTGCAGCTCACTGGGAATAAGGGGTTTTTTCAGGGTTGTGCATTAAGATTCTGGTCACGGCCCAACTTCTGGTTTTTAGCAAAGATAAATGGTAACTGGGCCATCTCCTGTTGCCTGCAGTATTTTGGAGGTTTTTCTTCTCATAAATAGCAGTGTCTATCCCTTCAAAGTGACACTGGAGCATCATTTTGCTGCATGTGAGGCGTTCGTGCTTTGAAACCGCAGACCAGCTCTTTTCTGTGAAAACCACACTAACACATCCACAAATCTCATGCTTTACAGCTTGTCCCTCACATTTAACCTGCTTTAGAGCAGAGGTTTCCCTCAGCAGCTGCAGATGAAACATCCTTCATCTGTGACTCTCTTCACAAGCACGAGGCACCCCCTATGCCAGTGCTGAGCTGGGGCTGCCAGGGGCTCCCAGGATGTTGCTCTACTGGTTTGCAAAGCAGAGTCTGTCTCTCTGGGTGAAACAGAGCAGAAGCTCAGCTCAACAGTTAATTTTTAACTTTCCTGTTGCCTGCCAGGGAGGCGTTGCTGTTGACTGGGGCACCCTGGTCTCCCCACACACAAACACGGCCAGGTGAGGACTGGCCCAGCTCTGCTTTGGACTCTGCTCATGCCTTGAGTGCTGGATTTCACCAGAAACTGAAAGTCACGGTACTGGGTGTTCAGACACTGGGGAACATCCCCATCCCCACCTGATCACTGTGGCCAGGCTGAGCCAGGCTGTTGACTTGTTCCAACCCCATCTTTTCATGGACAGGAGGGTTGCAAAAGCAACCCTCCATTTTTTTGGAGAGGTGGGGATGGGTGTTTGATGAGGGGACAGAGGGTGGGACCTCTGTGTGGTCTGCTGTCCCTGACATCCCCTTTGCTTTGGGCTCTCTCTTTCCAGCACCTTGTGAGTTGCTCCCCACTTTCCCCAGTCTGTTAAGCCAGAGCTTCTGCCAGAAGTCTTCTCCTTAGTTTCTGTCCTGCCTTTCACCAGCCAGCAGTGGTAGTGGGGAACCACCAGCACACTCCCAGCACGGCTGCCAAGCTGGGCATTAGACAAGCTGGATAAAATTAGCTGTTCTGATGCACATTCCTCAGGATGCTGGGACGGGGGACACCCAGAACAGCCAGTTTGACTCATGGAGAATTAATGGAAACGCCCGGCTCCTGGAGGGAGGAAATTCCTTGAACAGCCTTTTCCTCTGTTTGTGGTGCGGGGAGGCTGACAATGGCCCCGTGTCTGGCTGGAGCACGGCGTGTGCCGGCCACCGACGCCGAGTCTGCGGCACCGGCAGCTCAGGAAGGGCCCGGCACCGCCCTGGCCGCCCGAAGGCACTGACGAGTGACAGCACAGCTGGGTGACCTGCCCTGCCACAGCTCTCTGCACGGACCATGGCAGGCTTGGAGCACAGCCTGGGCACCTTCACTGCCACTGCTTGGCTTGGCCGTGCCCGCCCTGGCACGTGGGCTGCCACAAACACCCTGGGGATGGGTCCAGGTGCTCTGAGCCCTCCAGGTGCAGCCCTGGAGATGAGCAGAGCAGCAGCACAATGTGTGCAGGGGCCCTGGGATGGCTGGACAGTTGTACATCAGTCTCTCTTTGGCCGGTGTTCCATGAGAATTCATTGCAGTTCTTTCTGAGCCCACTATAAGACATTCCCAGAGCACAAACCTGCCAAAGCAGCAGACAGGCTGCAACCCAGGAAAAGTGCCTTTTTTCACTGTAAATATCCCATAACTTCTTTGTAAGAGGCCTTTATTTATCAGGGATGCCACTTGGGCTAATAATTTAAATGTAATGAGACAAGAGGGATTATAGTGGATCTTATCAATCATGTTATGCAAATGTTGTGAACAGGATTGTCTGGGCAATCCTAGGACATGCCAGCAGCAGCCACTTCAGTGGGGATTGATTTCAGTCTGCCACAATCATGGCTTCTGCCAGATTTGCTTCCTTCTTTCAAGGAAAGTCTGTTGGCAAATGATACCCCAGGCTGCCCAGGTAACTGGTAGCACTGGGGAGCTGGGTTTGGTTTTGGGGGCCCAGAGAGTGACAAGGCTCTGCCAAAGCCAGCATTGGCCCTGGCACAGGGGGTGCACTGTGGGCACCTCAGTGGTCCAGGGCAGGGGAGCAGGGAGCACAGCCCCAGCAGCAGCACCAGGGAAGCAGCAAGACAGTGAAGAGCTGATCTGGTCCCTGTTGGGTGTTCTCAGAGCATCCTCAGCAGCAGGGTGACATCACCAGGTCCTGGCAGGTAACAGGCCCCAGAGGAAGGTGGGCTGGGGGGCTCCTTGCCCCACTGACTTCTGCTGTGAGTGTTTGTCACACAAGAAGCTGCTCTGCTGGGAACAGCCATGAAAGCAGGAGGAACCACATGGCCCCCTCAGGGCCCAGAGTGGCTGTGTGCAGCAGGGCTGGGCTGTGGGCAGGCACAGAATGGCCCTGTTTGCCCTTTTCTGGAAACAGCCCGTTTGAGGCAGTTTTTATCACTGTGGAAGGTTTGTGGGGATGTGTCACCAATGGGTGCAGCAGCTGCAGTGAGTGTGGGACACTGCTCTGGAGGAGGTCGAAAACTGGAAAACTGGAAGAATGCATCAAACTCCTCTGGAGCAAACCTGCTCTGAGATAGATTTTTCTGAGCAAGAGCAGTTCTGAAAAGCCCTTGGAAGCTCTTTCAAACAGGTTCATCCTCTGTTTACCTTCTGGCCTTCCTGGGAGGGGAAATCACTGTGTATCCCACTCCAGCTATAAATAATTATAATTGCCCGTTCTATTAGGTGACTTAAAAGATTATTTCCATCTCCCTGACTTATTGGCAATTTGAAGTTCTTACTGGAGGCAAAAAAACTGTAGCTGGGCTATCACTCTTCCAAACTGCTTTATCTTTGTTGCTCTAAGCCGAGTCATGGGAATGTTTTTGTCTAAACCATCAGGTTATTAGAGGACAGACTTATAAATAACCAGTCTTTGCTATTTTTAAGTACTTTCAGCATCATCTATCATGATAGTAGAGCACAACCTGCAGAAAAACAGTCCAGTTCTGCTGCCAAAGCTTCATAGGTTACTTTTTGGGCGATGAGGAGCCAAGCCCAGGTTCCTTCTCTGCTCTACAGAAATCTCAAAGGCTGATGAGCCATGCTGCCCACCCTGGCCCCCAACCATCATTTCCTACACCTTTCTTTCCTCGTTGTAGAAGATGTTTTTCTCCCTTTTTAGAGGGGAAACTAACATTGGAGTTGATTAACAATGAATTTGGTGAGGCCTTTCTGGGGGGTGGGGAGTGACATGGTTATCACAGCTCCTGTGGGCCAAGCTGGTGCTGCCAGGTGGGGTAGCAGGGCTGTGGGGGAGCCAGGGGCTGCTCCATATCCTGAGGATGGGCTGCCAAAGCCACACCTGGGGAATGAAGGAACGCTGCAAGTACTCTGCTCCTAAACTGGGTCCCTATGAAATGACAAAAAAAGTCTAAAGTCTAACCCCACCACTCCAGGAGAACTCAGCATTTCAGACAAGATAATTTATATTTACTTCATAATTTATTAATTTTCACATCACTGTATGCAATAAATTATAGTCATTGTAATAATAATATTGTCATAAAATATTGCCATGGAGTAAGTACTCATCTAATAATGACTGTAACCCACACAGAGCAGAACTGTAGTTACTGTATTTAGATTTTTAGTGTTAGTGGTAAGTGAACACGATATTACAAAACTTCACAGTAAATTCAGGGAAATCTGTCATTATTATTGCTTCTGTGCAAACGACTTTTACTGCACACATAGAGCTTGGGAAGGAAGGGTACAGTTGTGCAGTGTCTCTGGAGTGTTCCCGGATGGCTGAACTCACTGCACCACACGGTGCATTTGGTGCATTTAACAAATGCAAAGTGACCGTGACCAGCAGCTGATCAGCCTTCAGAGCCCCCCACCAGCCACAGCACCGGGGCTCTGCACGGGCTCAGGCTTGGAGGAAACGAGTCTGAAAAGGCAAAGCACCCGGGTTAAGTCCCTTGGTGAGCACCAAGTCCATCAGAAGGTCCCGAGTCACACCCGGGCGTGTGGGATTCTCCCAGAACAATCCCACGGCTGCCCGGAGGAGCTTGAGTGCCTCCCGCTGGGAGCTGCTCTCTCTCTGCGAGCCTCTGGCCACCAAACTGCTGCCCACGGCGATGTGCCACGGGCACCGGTGCTGCTGCCCACGGCGATGTGCCACGGGCACCGGTGCTGCTGCCCACGGCGATGTGCCACGGGCACCGGTGCTGCTGCTGCGGGCACGGATCGGTGCTGCTGCCACGGGCACCGGTGCTGCTGCCCACGGCGATGGCGCTGTCACCCGCGGTTTGCCGTGGGGCTGAAGCCCTGTGCGTGGTCTGGCAGGTCCCCGGTCCCACGGGGCAGCGGAGCATGCCGAGCGTGGCAGGAGGTCACAAACTGTCCCGTCACAAAGTGTTCTCCATTTCTGCGCCCTCCGCCAGTTCAGTGAACTTTAATGGAGTATTTCCGAAATGTCAGAAACTGGACCAGTTTGTCTTTTCTCCTCTGCTTTAGTGCCATTAGCGCTCTCGTTTTTTCCTCCATGTCCTGGTCGGTGGAGAGGATTATCTTGGCTCTCTCCTCCGCCTTCTTGTCTCCGGAGTTTTTGAAAAGTTTCTGCAGGGACGCCTCGTTGATGCTTTCGAAGATGTTGGCGGCGGCTTTCTTGCGCAGGGCCGTGTCGAAGCGGAAGCCATGGACAGAGGGGCTCACTCGCAGGGACGTGGACATGGCTGGAGTGCTGGAGCTTGTCTTTGCTTTCATCTATGTGGGTGCTGCCGGGCCCGCCCTGAGCTCCAGCCGGAGGAGTGAGTGCTGTGCTGGCTCCAGGACTGGTATTTAAAGGCAGGCTGGAGGAAACGCCGGAGGGCTCCGCTTACAGCGGTGAGATCACGCTGATGTCAACACCCAACAGTCGCAGGCAAGTTTAACAGTTAAGTTGCCAACTTTCCCGTCGTACAGACGAGATGAAAAGTTCTCTCTGCTTCTGCAAAGGAAGTGGCTTTTTTTGACCCACCACAGAACAGGCTTTGACCACTGCTGTGGCACTGAGCCAGTACAGCCCATCCACTGCTGCCCTTGTTGCATGTGAAAAGCACTGCGTGCTCAATGTATCATATCATAAACAGGCAAAACTCCGGATGAGAACTATTGCAATGCTAGCAAGAGGCTGGAGCATGTGCAAACAGCCAAGAACTTGGCTCTGTCTCCATCAGCAGCACTGCAAACCTGCTCCTGTCTGGGCATGGGTTCCCTTCTGCTGCTTCCTAGCAGATGCAACTCCTCTTTAGTGCAGTTCTTAACTGACAGGTGCTGTCCCAAAGGCAGGTGATCCATAACATTTCTGAGGTGACTTCCCCGGGTGTTACACCCTCAGCTGCCCAGCTGCACATGGCAATGGTCTCAGGTGGGGAAAGAAAACTCAGTTTGCTGCCCTGCTCCTGCCTCAGTGTCTTTTTGCTTAGATCTCATGCTCATTAATGCTGGAAAGAAAATTCACATCTGCTCCAAAAGAGTCTGTGCTCTCCACACCACCCTTGGCCAACGACAAGCCCTTGGGCTGGGAGGACTCTCTGTTAGTCATATGGGTTAGTTTTGGCTCCTGTGAGGAGCAGGGACGTAGACTCGATGGCCCCTCTCACTCAAGATACACTGTGGACAAGGCGTGGCTGCCAGCAAGGGGCTGGCTCTTACCAGAGCTCCTGCTGAGCTTAGACACCTGGATTTACTCAGCACAATCAAATCTGGCCCAGAATAGCAGAGGGATCAAAAGTCACTTAAGGCCAGGAGGCAGAGTTAAGTGTATTTTGGTTAATGTTTTAAAGCAGCCGGATGCTGCAGAGTCTCTGTTTGGAAAACTAGAAGCTTGTTTACTGTTGTTGCTGTCCCTGTTACTCACCCTTGCTGAAAGACTCTCGGAACAGCCCCCATCCCCATCCCACTTGGATCAGGGGTTTCCCTTATTTGCCAGAGAGCTGTGGAAATTACTTCTGACCTCACTGAAGAACAGATCCAGAGAAACATCACCCAAATGCTTTTTATTCCACACTCCATTTAAAACTTCAGTTTGTTTGGTTAGAAAGAGGGGATATGTCTGAGCCATACACCCCTCCCTGGTGGTCAGCAGGAGCCAGTAGAGAGGTGAACACACCTGAAGCCTATTTGTAAATGTTTGTGCTGGCTCAGAAGAGAATGGGAATACCTGTGAGTTGTTGCTCACCAGCTGAAGTGTGAGCAGGGCAGGTGGCTGCCTGAGCCCCAGAATGACTGGCAAGCCCAGTTCCATCCAGGCTCAGATCAAATTCCAGCTGGCCAGGGCTTGCCAGGCTTTTATCCTTAGGAGAGGGAGTGGTCTCGTTTCAGTCTCTGGCCAATTTCCTACCTGGCACTTGGGACTCACCCGTTGGTGCTGATGGGCACATCCTGAAATAGCCCTGCACCCTGCAGTCACCATATCCTGCCAGGCCATGGGTTTCCCCATTGCTGCTAGGACTTTGCTCTGGCATGAGCTCTCTCTGCACGTGTCGTTGCTTCCTGCAGTTCTGTCATTGTGTGAGTTACTTTTTACAAGTTTTTCCCAATTTCCTTCTATGTGCTGGATGTTCTGTGCTTCAATGTATAAACAACAGCTTTGCAAATCCCTGGGATTCCTCTTCCACCAGCCAGACATGCAGCCAAGAGACCTTGCCATAGTCTTGCCAAATCGGTGAGACCAATTTGTCAGCTGCTTGTTCAACATTTGCAGGGCTGATAAACCCACCCTGAAAGTAGAACAGTTTAGGTTTGGCTGGGTCTCTGCTGGGGAAAGATCTCATGGTTTATAGACTCTGCTAACATGAAATGAGATGGGGGAGCAGAAGGAAGCAGGGCCACATGTGCTGCCCAACCCTTCCTGCTCAGAGCTGCCCCGAGCACTGGGGGGAAAACCTGCCCAGAACACGTGTTGGGATGAAATGCTGAAAGGGCTTTGCTTCACAGGACACATAACACAGTGTCAGGGTACTTGGGGCAAAATTCAGTGCCAGAAGATCAGCCAAGATCTTGTGGCCGAAGAAAACAAACCCTTTTATGTCCCCTGGTCAAAAACAAGAGCTGAGGCATGTTCACGTGTGCTTTGTTTTCACCACTCCCACTGCACATGGAATCACTCTGCAGGTATTTGCAGAGATGTGGCTGACAGCATAAATTAGCAATATCTGTGGAAGACACAAGCTCAGAAAAGTATCTGCCATGGAAACTGAGACTAAAGCTGATGCTTTAGGAGGAAGGCATCAGAAAGCTGCCAAGATCAAGCACACATTCCTTGTGAGCTCATCTCACACCGAGCAGTAACAAATGTCTTTGCCCCTTCAAGTTTCTCTGCCCACTTTGTATAAATTTAGTTGTGCTTAGCTCTGTCAAAGTGATGAAGCATGTCTCGTCTGTTTTTTTCCAGTAATTTTTGTTTATATGGGTCTTTTAATACTGCTTTCCCAGTAATGCCTAGGAGGAATTATTCATGTGTTGGATTGGAGAGCAACTTCAGAGAAGATGTGATTTCTATCATGGTTCTCCTGCTATTATTGTGTAATTGCTTTGTGAGACACAAATGCTCCATTTCACCCGTTAATGGGAGGATTAATTCCCATCCCAACCATCTGCAGAGGCACAGCCACATCTCTAATCGTGCTCTGCTTCCCCCGGCGTGCTGGGCTCAGGGTGTGAGGATTGCTGCCAGGAAAGCCCCCGGACTGGCCAGGGAGCTGGCAGCCCCAGGGCAGGGTGGAGGGAGCCCGGGGCTGCCCTGAGTGCAGGGGCATCTGGGGCAGCCAGTGCCTGCACCACCAACTCTTGCAGAAAACTTGCTTTGCCTTAATGTAACCTCCCAAACCACTCCAAAGAAGGTAATCCGAGATGCCTGGCAGTTCCCTGGGGCATGTTTTGCATAGCTTTGCCTTCAGCTGCCAAAGCCCGCACGGTCTGTAACACCCATTTGGGATCAGCAGCCCCGTGGAGCATCAGTGCTGCCCAGACCTTCCCAGTCGGGCACGGGACATTCAGAAACTGAGCCTTTGAAAGGGCACCAGGGAGGCTTTGGAAGAGCAGAGGAAAGTTAAATTTTTGCCTTACTGTGTGCATATAAGTGTGTGGGCCATTCACTTAAGAGTATAACTTGGTGATTCTTGTGGGTCCCTTCCAACTGAGAATATCCTGTGATACCTGTGGGATACAATACATAGATATAGATACTTGTTTTGTCTTCAGGTCATTCAGGGAAAACCTAAGAATGGGAAATGTCCAGGAGCCTCCAGCCATCTCTGCTCTTCCCATCCTTCCCCTGGCTTACATGGTCTGGAATTCTGGCTGCTCACAGCCTTCACGGCTGCCACCAGCCTGCAGCTGGGGAACCTCAGCCCTCCTCAGGAGCCACAAATGCCACTGTCTGCTGGGAAAGGTTTCTGAGATGGAAAGGTTTCCGAGATGGAGAGCTCTGCAGAGCCAGCTGTGGCATGGCTCTAAGGTCAAGGAGGAGCTGGTTCATTGTGTTGCTCTTGGAATCCAAATTCCTGAGAGGTTGTCAGACATCCAGGTCGTGTGAATGGCAGTGCCTGCCCTGGCTCCAACCTGCTTACAGCCTCTTTCCACTGGAAATTGAGTGCCTCTGGGACTCTACCTGAGATTTCTGTTTGTTTGGCTGTTGCTTGGGTTTTTCTGTGGTTGTTGTTGCTTTAATAGAACATCTGGGAACACTTGTCCAAACCTCACGGCAGGACACTACCCTTTGCTCACAAAACCCAAGAGCTTAACTTGGCCATCTGTGTTCCTTGTGACTCCTCCTGTGGTCCCCAGTTCAGAGGTACAGGAAGGGGGGATATTTGTTCCCAGGTCAGTGGTTCAGGATAGGAGGGTATTTTAACAGCATTTCTGTTGCAGTTCAGTTGCTGTAAAGCACAGATCTGTCTCAGCCAATCGCCACACAGCTCCCTGCCTGAAAACAGGAAAAACAGACTGGTTTTTAGACAACAGAAGGCACGACAGCACAATTAAGCCTGTTAAATTCCATCAGAAAAGATTTTAATAGGGGAAAAAGTAAAGACCAGCCTAAGTAAGGGGAATGCAGCCCCAGAACTGTGCAGAGCAGCTCCATCCTGCCCTGGCCCAGGGAATGGCTGGAGCTGGGAGAGCTCTGGCTGAGCCAAGCACTGCTTTGCACAGGGGGACCATATAAGAGTAAAGTCTGTGGTGTTACTGATAATAAATATCTCCTCATTTCTCATAAATTCTCTGCTAAATGTATGATCACCAAGTTAATAATGCAGTGCGGGGCATAACAGATAGCCAGTTACAGCAAGTAAATCATGTCTGGTAAGAAATAGAAGAGAAACAGAACTTCTGGCACTTTTACCAGAGCCCTTTGGAAGAAGCCCTGCACGGAGCAAAGCAGAGCTGAGAACTCATCTGGTGTGGATGTTTGCTGCCACAGGACAGGAGGATCTGGGGAGGAGAGGGCTCACTGTGTTAGGGAAGCCACAGGTGCATTCCCTTGGTGCTTGAGACTTCCAAAATCCATCTTGCAAAGAGAAACTCTGGCTGTGGTGCTCCCCACATGTCATGGGAGATCACTCCTGCAATACAGTGGCAGCCAGAGCGTGGTCACAAAAAGAAGAGCCGTGTCTGTGGGGATGCAGGTGAAGGATGCCCAGGGGCGTGGGGCAGGGTAGGAGCTTGGGTGGGATAACTCTGTGAGGTGGGAGCACGTGCCAGCAGCACCAGCAGCACCCTGAGGTGGCACCAGCAGCACCCTGAGGTGGCACCAGCCCGTCGCTCGTGCAGCCCTGCTCATCACATCCTGCTATTCCCACGGGAGCTGGAGAAAGTATTTGAATACCCTGACTTCAGCATCCTCCTCCCAGGTCAGCAATGAAAGTTTGGACTTTCGAGCGGGAACAACCTTTTTCTTTCTCTGCCCGATTTCCTGTTTGATCTTCCTGAAGGTCCCAAGGACCCGTCGCTGGAGAGGGGCTGAGGCAGAGCCGTCTCCAGCTGTCAGACATTTCATTGTCTGCTGCCGAGGGGCCGGGCTCACGGGAAATCCTGCTCTGGGGCTGGGCCGAGGGCTGCCTTTGGTCATTGTCGCAGGCCGGCTCCTCCGTGCCCCGCTCCTCAGCGCTCTAATCTTTCCCGAGCCGCTTCCTCTGCTGCAGGAGAGCTGGCAGACAGGATGTGTCTGTGTGCTGCTCTGGCTTCGGGGGGTCTGCCGTGCCCCCCCGGCTCCCAAGGGAGGGCAGGATGGGGGCAGAGAGGCAGCCTGGGTGCCTAGAGGGGTGCAAGGGTGATCTGGGGTACAGGGGGAGGGCTGTGGTGGTGCAGAGCAGATCCTGGGCTAGGCAGGGGGACCCCAAAGGCTCGCGGGTCTGTCTGGGGCCAAGCACAGGGGAAAGCCTGGGTGGCCTCTGGGCAATGTTTGAAAGCCTGCAAGCAGTCCGGGCTGAGAAACACTGGCTTCAGCTTGGGAGAGCTAAGCCAAGTCCCAGGTCAGAGGGACAGGCTTCTTGAGCAGAATTTAGTTCTCAGTTCCCTAGTTTTGTGTCAAAGCAAAGTGGGATGTGGCAGAGGGAGCTTCTGACCTGGCTGTGTTTTGGAGAGGAGCAGCTGAGGTTTGGGTACGTGTAGCTGAGTAACACTGGGAGAAGAAAACTGGGAAGGAAAGGAGGGAAACAGCAAAGCTGCACCTGTGGAGATTTATCAGGAAGTCAATGCTGCTGTGTTGATTATCTGGGAGATGAGCTTGGCACTGCAGAGTTATTAGCCTTGTAGCTCATTTCCCCACTAACAAAAGAGTTCCTGGGAGAGAACAGATGGTGTTTGGCTCCTACCACTGTCTCTGGTGGCCCAGCAACTTCGCTTTGTAGCTGCTAGAAAGGCAATTTCTGTGATCCCCTTCCCATCCCTGTGCCTGAGCTACAGGGGTTGCTGGCTGCATGGGTATTTGAGGGTACTTTTTGCCTGCTGAGGCCCTGCTGCAGATCCTCCCCAAGCAGCTGGGGCTGGCTGTGTCCCTGCGGTGTCCTACAGGTTTGTGCCTGGGCTCTGGCTGTCCCCAGGGCCACCATGGCTGCCTGTGGGTCATGGCAGGTAACTGAACTCCTGCCCGTGGTTGTTTTCCCCAGAAAACTGCCAGCAGCTCACACGTCAGCCCTGCTCAAAGAGCAGCAGCAGGGCTGTAAAGCCTATCTCTGGGACACACAAGGCTGGCAGTTTCAGGCACCAGAGCAGTATTGGCTGCCACAGGTCTGAGCTCGGCAGAACCAGAGCAGGGAGGCTCCCACGAGCCCTGAATCATCTGTAGGGCACAGAGCTGCTCTGTGCAGTCACAGGGTGCTTCCCCTCATGTCCCGGCCCCAGTCACAGCCACCAACCCGAGGGCTGTGATGTGGACACTGAGTAGCAGCCTGGTGACAGCCCCTGCTCTCAGATGTATTTTACTCTCAGCAAGGCCTTTTAGATATTTCCCCACAATCACAGCCACAGTCCCAGTGACTGATGCCTTGTTTACAGGGTAGCCTGGTCTTTGTTCTCGAGATCTGCCCTTCACTTGCTGTCAGGTGTCAGTGTGCAGGGGCTTCAAGCTGTCTCTTGGGTTATTTATGCAGCAGTTCAGACAAAAAAGAACCAGTAGATTTTAGTTCTGTGTGGGAGGGGAGGAAAGGGGAGAGGGGTGATGTAGCAAGCAATGCTTTGCAGTCCCTCTGGCAGGGTCTGGCTGAGCAGCAAGTGCTGATGGTGAGCCTGGGCTGTGAAGCTCCTGCTGTGGCTCTGAGCCCTCCGTGGTTCAGGGTCGAACCAAAAGCCCAACAGTTTGTGCTCTGGAGTTGTTGACATCTGCCTGGGAGAAGAAAATCAGATTTGACTTTGTGTTTGCCTTGTGGAGAGAATCTCTCCATCAGAAGGGTCTGTGTGAGACTGAGGGAGCCAGGGCGCTGCAGGGCCGGGGGACGCATGGGGAGCCCTGCTCTCACCAGTCTGATGGGCACACATGGAAATAAAAGATGTGGTCTGTCAGTAAACAGTGCTGAGTGTGATGTCAGGTTATGAGGCTGGTGAGCTCATCTCCAGGACCCTCTGTGCAGAAAGCTGAGTCAGTTCCGGCCACCAGGAGCTTTGTGGAAGGAGCATTTTCCAATGCTGTTTAGGGAAATCTTACAGAGAAAGTAAACAGATAACTGACCCCAAAACCCTGCCCCTCTGCAGGCCTCTGTCATCACGGCAGCAGCTGGGGAAGAGGATGCTGCTGCAGCAGAGGGGATCCACACACCTTGGGGCAGTGCCAAGGTGCTCCCGGCACTGTGTTTGGCAGGCCCGTGGCAAACACCAAGTTTCTTGTTTGGCAGATTAATTGGGGAAGAGAAAAGATTAATAGCCTGGCCAAGTGCCCCTGGGCTGGCAGGATGTGACTGTGTCCCAGCTCTCAGGGATGGTGTCCTGATGTGCCCCATCTGTTCGTGGGGAGTCCCACTGCACGTGAGCTGTGTCCCACATCTCCTCAGGCAAACAGTTTCCTCTGGGAGCTCTTCCCCCCCCGCCCCGGGGCTGTGGGGCTCCTCTCTGTTGAGGAATTATCTTTGATCAGTAGAAATTAAATCAGGAAAATATTTTCCACTTGTGTCAGGATAAAAATGGCTCAAGCCAGGCATGATTGATAGCTGAAAAAAATGGGAGCAGCCCCCGTGCCGTTTCGGAAAGCTTCCCACTGCCCTTGCTTACAGTAAACACTGAATATATTTAGCTGCAGAGCCCAGCATGACACAGCCTCTCACTGGAATAATAGCAGTGCCTTGTCTCTTTTCCTTTTTTTTTCCTCTTTTCTGAGAAGTGGGACTGACTAGAGCTCCTAGGATGCTGGGTAGTGATTGCCTCCAGGGTTCACTGTGCCTCCTGCAACCTCAGTATCTGTGTTTGCCCTTGTTTACCAGGTCTAGCCACTGAGGGCTGTGGTGACTAACTCAGCAAACAGGCGTTTGGGAGCCGTGGCACATCCTCTGTGTAACACCAGTGACGTGCCCCCATGCAGCCTCTGGTTAAACCCTGCTCCCACCATGCAGGCTCTGGCTAAACCCTGCTCCCACCATGCAGCCTCTGGTTAAACCCTGCTCCCACCATGCAGGCTCTGGCTAAACCCTGCTCCCACCATGCAGGCTCTGGTTAAACCCTGCTCCCACCATGCAGGCTCTGGCTAAACCCTGCTCCCACCATGCAGCCTCTGGTTAAACCCTGCTACCAGCGTGGCTGGGCACCCTGGGCATCAGAGAAATGATGACACCTTTGTCAGGACCTGCCTGTGTCTTGTTCCCACCCTTAGTTTGCCCCACACTAAGCTATTTTTATTCCCGTGCCGAGGTTTGAGTCTCTGGTTTCTTTATTTACCAACAGCTGTAATAGTGCAATGGTTTATAAACACTGGCCAGACACCAAGGATTTTAAGGAAATAAAACTCCTTTCCCGAAGGTCCCTCTGGACATCCTTTATCTGATAATGAAGACTACCATTTCTCAGCCCTGTGTCATCCTCTTAGCACTGGTGGCTTTTCAATCTGTTCCACAATCCCCCTCCATGTTAGGGGTTATTTAGCAGCTCCTCTCTCCTCCTCCATGCTGTAATTAGCACTTTTTGGCTTGAGTCATGGCCTGTAATCATATCTGGCCTGCAGTCACTCTGCAGAGGTGAGCCCTTCCCCAGGTACAGATAAGGCTCAGCTTGTGCCAAGCTGTGTTCCAAGGGACACACCAAGGAACCAGCAGGTCTAGGGCAGTGGCAGCACCAGCAGGAAGGTGAAAGCAATTATTTTCTGTGCTCTCACATCCTTACCAATGGGAATTACAAGGCAAACGTAGTTGTTATTAATAAATTGCTTGGAGACCTGTGGCTGAGGTGTGCAGGAACAGAGCCCAACCAGGGGACAAGGAAGTGTGTCCCCAGGAGAGCCCTGGGATGATCCCTGATCATGGTGCAGGGACATTTGGGGCATCAGTGTGACAGTGCTGGGGACTTGCTGCCTTTCCAGTGTACAGCAAATGGTTCTGCAACAGGGCAAAATTTGGGATGTGACATTCAGAGCATGGAGCCCCTGGGTGCTCCCAGGAATGCAGCAGCTCCAAAGCTCTGCTTCAGGAGCACAATTGAAGAAGGACTTGGGGGAGTTGCTCTAAGATAAATTCAGCAGTGAGTGGAGAAAGATGGAGATAGAAATGAGCAATCCTGGCATGAGCCAGGAACACAGGGAGAGGAATAGCAGCCTTGGCTCAGACTAGAATTGGCCATGGCTCCAGTGGGACCTTCACAATGTAACAACATCCTGGGGACTCTGAGATGGGGCTGCAAACCCCCAGACACTTTAGAGAGGTTCATCATGGAAGAGTTTCTAGCTTATGAGGAGTTTGTAAGGCAGCCAAGACCCAGATAATGGGGGATTTTAATTACTTAGATATTGATGGATATAATAAGTGTGGAGCAAACCACAAAGGGAAACCTGTGGCTGGAGGGGAGAGTGAGATTGATCCATGTACAGCATGTTAAATCACTTAAATCATTCAGAGCCTTTTCTGGCCCCAGCTCCAGGAGCAGAGCCAAGTATGGTAAATAAGGCCAGAATTGGGGAGTGTCTAGAATCCAAACGTTTGTATTCCTGTTCAATTTCAAATATTCTCAGGGATAAAAGCAGCAAAGCACTTGTCTGAGTCTGCCCGGGGGCTGTGGGGATCCCTGCACAGGGAACTGGCAGCCCAGCACCAGGATAGGGTTGCCAGCACCCATGGGCAGCTCAGGAACTTTTACACAGATTTGTCTCAGTGACAAGTGAGAGCTGGGCATGGCAAGGAGGGACCCAGAGGCCAAAGAGATTGAGAACAATGGAAAGTCTGAGCCAACAGTGTGGGTGGGATGATGGGCTGGGCATGGCCCAGGGAGCAGAGGGAGTCTGGCAGGCAGGGCTGGCCACCTCCTGTGGGCTGGCCCCAGGGCTGCTCAGGCTCTCTGAGGTTTGGTGCATCAAAGGTGTGCCCAGGTGAGGTCTCCTCCTACCACCTTGGGCGTGCACCAGGCTTCCTTCTCCATCACATAGGTCTAACCATCAGATATCATGGGGGAAATCTCTGCTTGACAAAAGCAAGGAGTCAGGAGGATGCTCCAAAATGTGGCTGGAAGAACTGTTGGGCTGCTGGGCAGCTCTGAGTGGCAGCTCTACGATGGAAACATGTGCCTCAGTGCTGCAGGGACAGGGCCTGGCTCCAGAGATAAGGGAGATTTCTGTGTGGGTGGCACAGATTTGGGGCTGGAGCTGCCGCTCGGCATGTGGACGAGGGCTGAGACATCTGCCCTGTTTTTCCATCCACTCCCTGGCAGGCATCAGTCCCAGCTGACCCAGCAGTTACTGCTGGGCTCAGGGAGATGGTGCAAAATCCTGTTCTCAGTCACGTGGATCCTGGGCAGACTGTGCATCCCAACCTCACTGTGGAGATGTCCTTTGGGAGCTGAGGTCTGGGGGGAAGCACCTCTGAAAGAGGGAGTCTGCTCTTGCTGCTCTTTTGCTGCTTTTCGCTTGCTGAAATAACATTAATTTTATTACAGAGCTGCAGAAATGGTCTTAGCCCTGCCTGTTCCAGTGCTCAGGTTGTCCCAGTTGGGGTCTGACAGAGAGTAGCAGAACCTGGACATTGCTGCTCAGGAGAGGTGACTGGCAGCTGTGGCTAGACTCATCCCACACATTCTGGGCTCCCTCAGTGCCTGCCAAAACAAACCCTTCAGGCCAGAGCAGGGCCTCAGGTTGGCAGCCTGTGGAAGCACAGTTCCCACTGGTGGGATGCAGCATGGATGCCAAGCACAGTTATCCTCAAACACATTGTGCCATTTTTAGGCACAGGCATAAATTATTCACATGCCACGTGCTTCCAGTCTGAATGCACCTGAGAGCTTCGATGTCTGTGTCTTGTGAACAGCGTTAGACAGCAGTGGTTTGAAAACAGAGAGAAATCAAAGCTCTCTTGGAGCAGCTGTCCCAGCCTGCCAGGAGAGCACACAGGAAAGGCCTGTGCCTTGCTGTGTCTCACTACCTGGGTACTTGCAGAGTGGCAGGATCCTTACTGGATTCAGTTCTAAAGGAGCTGCAGCTGATTGATTGTGAGCTGGCTGTTACAGAGCATTTGGTAATGTGAACTCAGGCATGGGGAGCCTGTGCTGTGCAGTTTGCTGGCTGGGGAATGCAGTGGGCTGATTCCTTCTCTGCAGCTTTTCAGGCACCTTCCTTGTTCACCAAAAGAAGGGAAATGTGCCCTCCAGTGCAGGGAAAGCCCTTGGCTCTCCAGAGCCCTCTGGCACCTTTCTGATTTCCCATCTCCCCTTTTCTTTTCTCAGGTGACACAAATCCACCCTCCCTTTTCCTAAGGACCTGCTCCTGACCTGGTGGCACCGGGCAGGGACTGCATGTTCAAGGAAGGGAGTTTGCTGAAGGAAGAAAATCCAACTTCTGAGGGTCCTGTGGCCCCTCCTGGCTCCGGCATCGCTGCTGCTCAGCGGGGTTTGGGCATTTGCTGCACTTGTGGAGTCCTTGTCCCCCGCAGGGCCAGCCTGCCCCAACTCCCCCGGGTCCTGGCTGCATTTCTCGTTTAGATGGAGTGATTTTTCCCCTGGTCCAACTTTGCTGTTTTCATGAAATGGTCTGAAATGTAATAGACCAAGAGAATCATCGGGATGAAATATTTCCTACATGAAATATGCAGCAGCTATTCAGAAATGAAGATCAAGCAGAAGGAGCCCTGCCAGGCAAAGATTTAAAGGTGCTGACACGTTCCCGTGGGTTGTTTACTGAAGTCATCTCTGAAGCCCCAGTTTTAGCCTATTTCAAAAAAAGAGCACAAAATACAATTTAGCAAGAGTTTAATAATTCAAGCTACAGTGTGCTGAGCTTATTTTTGCCCTTACGGGAACAACATCTCATTTCAAAGGACCTTGACTCTCTTCTGGTAGTGTAGAAGGGGCGCTGCCAGGGCTATTTTTGCACCAAGCCACTGATTGGGTGTGAATCCTGTCTCTGGTGGCGGTGCCAGCAAAACCTGGGGAGGCAAAACACAGCCATATGGCCCGATTTCCCTAAAGATGCAAATTCTAAGGAATGTGGGCATGCTGACTTGCTAGGAAAGGGCAACATGGGCACCTGGCATTATAAAAAAAGCTTTAGCACTGCTCTTGGCATGAGGCTCTGCCCAGTCAGCCCAGGTCGGTGATGCGAGATGAGCCCATTCCCGCAGCCTTGGGCCAGGCAGGGACCCTCGGGAGCAGCCACGCCCCGAATATGAGCTGCTCACGGGGCTCGCTGCGCCTGCCCCGGCTCTGTAGCAGAGGAGCCTCTATATTGGCCTGACCCTGGCACCGGGCTGGGTGTTATTCTGCTGCCAGCACCTAGTGAGGATCAGGGGTTCGTCAGAAGTATTTTTCCCACGCTGGCCCCTTGAGGAAGCCATGTGTCCCCACGTCCCCTAGTACAGCACAGTATTATCACTGAGAGTTTAAGGGAAGCCCCTGTGACACCCCCACCCCCCCCACACCCCCCCCCCACC
>VZTR01024381.1:115408-156685 GCA_013400775.1 Chaetops frenatus
TTTATCCCACAGCTTGGCTCCCTTCTCTCACCCACCCTCCTCTTGCAGAGGGGTTTGAGTGGCTTCAGCGTCACTCCCGTGATGGGAGAGTTGGTGTTTGTTGGACTTTCCCTTTGGAGTAATCACAGTCCCTTTGCTGGTGTTGGGGGAGAGGAGCCAGAGGCTGGAGGTCACAGCAGGGAGCTCCTTCTTGATCTTCGCTGTCCCACGAACCTCCCCTCCCTACATCCCCCCAGTCCTCCCCCAGTGTCCACCTCCCCATCCCTGCTGCCCCTCTGTTCCCCCCACCCGTGTCCTCCTCCCCATCCCAGCTGGCCCTCCGTTCCTGCTCGGGGAGAGGCTCCGCAGCCAAACGCGGTTTTCTGCCGCCACCTGGTGAAGGAGAAGCGCTGTGAGATGGTGATGGACACAGGACCCGGCTCAGGAATCGCTGCTTTATTCGTCCGTGTAACCCACCCGTGTCTGTCGGAGCTACAGCCCCCACGCCCGGAGTGCAGCGGGGAAGAAGTGGGGCTTGGAGGGACCCAGCTCGTCCCGGGGATGATGTGCTGATGTCAGTGCCACGGGAGGACGCTATGCCCATCCCGGTGCCAGGGGAGGATGCTGAGCTGGCCATGCCTGCTGGCGGGAGGCAGCAGCAGCAGCTCTGTTCTCTCCCAACAGCCCCGAGCGTGTTCCTCACATCCCAGAAGCGCACAGGGGGGAAAGCTGCTGCTGATGGGAGGTTTTGGGTCTTGGCTTGTGCATTGCAGACACCGACGCCCCTTGGCCTCCTGCACCCGCTTTGGGCAACCCTCGGGGCGGGTCAGGCACTTATCATCCCCTCCCTGGTGGTGTCCCTGATGCTCTTCAGGAAGCTGAAGATGTGGGAGCCGCCGGTTCCTTTGGCCTCCAGGGCAGACGGAGGCTTTCCCGCAGAGGGGCCCGCCCTGGTAGTCGGCCCTGCCCGCCCAGCCTTGGCTCTGGCGGCGGCGATGGAGATGTACTTAGTGACGATGGCGATGTGGTAGGACCTGAAGTCTGTGAGCGCAGCCACGCAGCGATTGAAGGCGGCGCGGAGCCGCGCGGCCCCCGAGGACAGCACGTGCTGCTTCAGGGACACGGCCCCGTGGATCTCCTCCACAAAGGCTCTGTGCGGCGGCGGCATGTAGTCCCTCATCCTGTGCAGGAAGGCGGCTGCGAGACACCAGCAAAGGCAGGAATAAGTTGTGGGTAAATGGATTAAAGGCCCCAACCCTCTAAGAGAGAAGCTGGCCTGGAGCTGTGGTGCTGGCGCTGTTTGCAGGGACCACTGACAGCCTGCACAGCCTGCTCTGCTCTGCCTCCAATTAAGTGAGAAAGAAAACCCATATTAGGTCAGTGCTCCATTAGGGCTGCTGCTAACCCTATTAGCACTGCTCCCAACCTTTTGGTTTGGCGTGGTTTTTTTTTTGTTTGTTTTNTTTTTTGGTTTTTTTTTTTTTTTGTTTTTTTTTTTTTTTTGCAAGTAAAGTGCTTTTGCTAGTTTCTGGTAAGTATTTCTGTTGTGGGCTGGACTGAGGTGGAGCCTCTCACTGGCAGGATGCCCTGCAGGCTCTGCTCCCTCATCTCGGGGCCCAGAGAGAACCTCAGCAAAAAACTGACATGCAAGAAGCCAAGCGCATTCTTTTGTGACTTTACCAGGGTGAGGAAGCACCTGCCAGAGCCACATGTATAACCTTCCTTGGAATTGGGCAGAGCCTGGTCCCAGCCAGGCTCTGCACGGATGAGATGGGCACATCCTCCTGCCTGACAGTCATGGGCGTTGCTCTGGCTCATCTCTGCCCTGCCCCTCGTTTGCTTTGGGAAAGGAAAGCCGGTGTCTCACCGCTGTCCTCACGGTGGCAGATGCCCAGGAACTCGTCGAAGGCGTGCAGGACCGTGCTCTGTGCTGCGCTGCCCCCCGAGTACGCCATGGGCTCCGGGGACACCCCCTCGTAGACCAGCCCGTGTGGCATGGCAGGGTTGTCCTTCCAGCTGAGCGGGAGACACGGCAGTCAGGCTGTGGCCATGGGGCTGGGGACAGGGCCCTGTGAGAAGGGACCCTGGGCTGGCAAGATGGAGCAAAACTTTCCTGACCCAGCCCATGGATCTCCTCCTCCAACTCAGCCGTGTCAGCCCTCCTCAAACAGGAGATAAACTTGGAAATCAAACACTGTGCCAAGGCACACAATGAGGCAATGGGTGTAAGGAGAAATCCCTAATTTTCCTTTGCCAGAAGAGCATGCTCTGGGATCTCCATGCCCTGGTGAGCACCCTGTGACATGGTGCCAGGACACATTGCCCTGCCTGGCTCTACCTCCTGCTCCAGTTCAGGAAGGTTTGTGCAAGCAGAGCTCCCTTAGGTGTGTGAGAAGGGAGGGGCCACTTGTCTGGGCAATAGTGGCACTTTACATCAATTCCTTGAATGTCAGTAGCCATTTGGAGAAGCAGGCAGTCACCGAAAGGCTCCTCTGAGCCCCTGAGATTTGGATTTTCCTTTGTTCTTGTTACTCAAGGTGATGTCTTTAAAGGCATTTAAAAGATAAAAAGAGGCCAGGCCAGCCTGCCTCTATTTATCTCTGCAGATAACAAGGCAGGGATGGGATTTCCTCCCTCTGAAGCTGCTGGTCCTGGGCAGGTTGGGAGCCAGCACTGCTGGTGCCTCCCACACACACCCTGGACCCTGTCAGCCCCGCTTGTGCCGAAATGGAGAAGTGCTCATGCCCAAATGGAGACAGGAGTTACAATTTCAGGGAGGTAAAGTGCCTGGCACAAAAATGTCTGTTGACCTTTAGCAGAATGCACCATCCCATGAGGCTTTCAGTGCTGGCTGCAGTGTCTGTTGGGCTACAGGAACAGATTTTACACAAACTGCAGAGAAAATAGATTCATTACCAAATACCAGAATATTTTTAGTTCTCCCAGGACTGTATTTATAGTAACCTCTACTAGTGGGAAGTTCTTATAGGCAGAAGGGAATTTAAAAGGCATGTTTTCCCAGGCTGATGACCATCGAGACAAGGTCGGCTTGGATAAAAAATGAGAGAAACTTAATCACAATGCATGGAGCCTTTTACTTGGGAATGCTGAGATATGACAGAGAGAAATAAAAATAGAACCCCCCTGAGAAGCCTGGGACTGAGTGTCTGCAGATGTGGCAGCCCCATAGGGATGCTGAGGGATGGCAGACACACCATGCTGGGCTGTTGGGGCCATGGTTCTCCCTTGCCCAAATGCGTTCTCAGTATTTCAGGGGGATTTTCTTTTTTGTCAACTGAAAGAATTGTAACAGAGCAGCAGCAGCAGGAGGCTTGTTACAGATGTTTCCTTAACACACAGCGGGAACAGCCCCTGCTCAGCTTTGCAGCTTTGTGTACACAGTGTGAAAGTAAAGAGAAATTGCTCTTCTCCTGTCAAAACTGTTCGGCCGAGAGTGGGAATGATTCATTTGTGCACAGTTCTGGCTGTTGGGGCTGTCAGGGCTGAGCTGAAGTGTGGGATGGAGAGAAGCTGGAAGGAGGCAGACCCCAGCCCTTGGCCACAGCCCATGCCCACCTGATCCAGTGCCTAGGAGTTCCTGAGGGATAAGATCATGGTGCTCTCAGGAGTATCACTGCCCCCCTGCCCTGGGGGGTTCCATATCCCTCCCTGCACATTCCCAGCTCCCCCCAAGCCCTGGGAGCTGTCAGCACAGCAGCTCTGAAGGGAGGCTGCACTTACCCAGAGAGAAAGATCCGGATCACAGTGTAGAATACTTCTGGATCCACGTAATCTAGGAGGAAGTCAGTGAGATCAGAGGTGCTGGGCAGTCACACCAGTGTGTGTGATGAGCTGCAGCACCCACAGGCACCAGCTGCCCTCACCATGCATCCGCCTCAGTGCTTCACTCATGGCCTCGATGGCCCCTGCCAGCTCCTCCAGGGCTCTGTGCAGGGTCTCCTCATCACCCTGCAGGATGGCACCAAGGGCCTGGATGACTGCCTGGGAGAGGAGAGGAGAAGAGGGAGTGGCACAGTGGCTCTGGACATTTGCTGCCACCCATGCCAGCTCTGCCCCTTCCCCAGCCCATGTTCAGGGGACAGGAATACCTTGTGGCTAGTGGTCAGGCACTTTACAGTGCAGGTAAGCAAAGAGCCCCGGGACACAGCAGTACCCACCTTAATGCCAGGCACAGCTGCCTTCTCAACAAGCAGGGTGACAAGGATGAAGCCCCGCAGGCTCTCTCCCCCAGGCAGTGCAACGATGGTGTCCAGGTTCCTACACAAAGGGGTCAAAGAGAAGGATTAGGGGGGCTAGTGGCTCAGGATTTCGCTGAACACTGTGGGACCCACTGAGCCCTTGGAACAAAACCATCCCACACTCCAGAGCATCTTATCTGCACTTGTGCAGAGAGGAGCTGGCACAGAGTGAAAGGGGAGCAGGACTGCTCTGGTTTAGGGGCCGTCCTCCCCGTGCCCTCCCCATGGCCCATGGCCACTGGGTCTGTGCAGCCAGAGCAGCCAGTGGCTCTGCCACCATCCCTTTGCTGTCATCACAGTGGCACTTGTGTGAGAAGCACTGTTCTTGTGTGCACACATCAAGGGAGGTTCAGCCCAAGCAGCGCTGCAGAGCTGAGCCAATCCAAACAAAACCAACACCGTTAGAAAGTAAATGAGCATTAACTACTTACTCAATTTCCAGAGGCCTGAAGGCATTTCAGTTATGGCCAACAAATGCACAAAAGAAGGGGAGAGAGAGAGAGAGAGAGAGAGAGAGAGCGAGCACCATTAGAAATTGTTCTTGTGACAAGCTGTGCTGAGCAGGGAATAGAGGACCTGTCCCCGGGGGCTGCTCTCAGAGACACCCATGTCCCCACCCATGAGGCTGACCCCAGCATAGGTGGGATTCAAAGGGTTTTGGCTGAACAGGAGCAGTTTGGGAACAGTCTGTCCCCAACCTCTACCCATCACTGCTGCCTGCCCACCCACCCACAGAAAGAACCGTGCTTCATCCCCTGGCATTTGCCTGTTTACCCGCTGGGGTCCTTCCTCCTCCAGTTGACCAACACAAAGTCTGCATGGCTGAGGATGGGCGGGAGGCCCAGGATCTGTGAGACCTCCCAGTAGGGGACGGCGAGATTTCGGGGCAGGACCTGAGTGGCACAAAGCACAGGGGAAGATGAGGATGTTGTCAGGATGCTGAAAGGTGCCTGTGTGCAGGCAGCAGCCAGGCAGGAAGGGACACACTCCTGCTGCAGCCACAGGAAAGGAGCTTTGTTCCCATGGGATGAATTTTAAGGGAGCTGCATCAGCTCCCTGACCCCAAGGAGCAGGTGAACCTGCTTTACCTTGCCTTTACCTGCACGGTGCCCTCCTCGCCCTCCTGCCAGACGTAGCCCATGGTGATGAAGCTGAGCACCAGGTGTGCCAAGTGCAGCTCCTCATGGCCTCGCAGGTGCTGGGTGCTCAGCTGCGGCATCTGCCAGGGAAACCCTTGGGAGCAAGGAGCAGAGCCAGCAATGCCGAGGCCCCTGTGCTGGAGGGGTTGCCCCACCAGCCGCGGGGAACCCTCCTGGTGCCTCTCCACTGCCTTTAAGCCTCCCTTCCCACCCACTGTGCAGGATTTGCTCCTGCTGCACTGTTACTGGTTTGTGAGGAGGGACAGTAATCTGTGGGATTTTCTTCAAAAAGGAGTCCTTCTCCCTGGTGCTGGGATGCCCATGGGAACAGCTGATCCCTGTGTGCCTAAAGGGTCGAGCCTGACTGGAAGCTGATGGAGCACCTGTGCTCCTTTGGCAGAGAGCATGGCTGGCATGAGACATGGTTCTTGTGACACCTAGAGGGGCCCTGCTCCAGCCCTGGCTGGCTGCTGAGTGCTTGGATCTGGTGCAGGAGTTATTTCTGTGCTGATGTTAAAACTTTGCAGTTGCCTGGTGTCAGCCCTGGCTCAGCACACATCCATGCTGCAGAGCCTGTGCTGGGTTGCTTTTCCACAAGTTTTACAGACACTGCTGTGTCAGACCAAGGTTGGAGGGAGCTCCAGAGGCAGGAAGGAGAGCACCATACCTGGTGAATGCGTGAGCGGAGCTGATGGCTCGTGATCAGCTGGGGCAGCTCATGGGCGATGTCCATCCAGATGCCGTAGGGCGCCGGCAGCTCTGTCTTGGTAAAAAGGCAGAGAGAGAGCTGTGAATGTGCCCAGGCTCCCAGCACCCACCCAGCCTCTCACACCACTGCTGGTGGCTTGTGTCTGGTTCCCCCCCCTGTAAGATGAGCCTGTGTGGTCACAAATCAATGGATGGTGAACACAATCTGTCTGTCCCCGCACACTCCCACTGTGAAGCCAGGCCAGTAATAAATAGCCCCACTTTGGGCACAGGAGACCTGCACTTCTTGTGCTCCCCAAAACGCTGTAGAGCCAAGGCCAGTGTGTAAATGGCAGAGCTCCTTCACCTCTCTCCTGTGCTGCTTGCTGCAGCTCTTTTCATCATTTTAAAGGGGAGGGCTTTGTTCTATGAAATTGTCTGTGCCAAAATAGCACCTGCCTTCCTCACTGGTCTTTGTAAATGTTATAGCAAAATGCTAAATCAAAGCTCCCCCAGAAAGCTGCTCACCAACCCCTCTATTTTCCTGTTTGCCTCCTGTGGCACACGGATGGGGAGGCACAGCCAGCTCCTACCAGAGGATCGGGAAGCAGAAAGCCAAACTCCTCGGAGACCTGAAACCTGGCCAGTGCCAGAGGCAGCGGGGGTTCCTCCGTGTCATGGCTGGTCTCCATTGCTGGACAGTGGCTGAGGTGTCAGGCTGTGCTCTGGCCTGGCCACCCCCTGGCAGTGTGTGCTGAGCCAGCAGAGCCTGTGCTGGCGGTGGGAGCGTACCTTGTCCTGGGGGGTCGGGCCTGGCTGCCCAATGGCCAGATGCTCTCAGCAAACATGGCTAAAGGTTGCTGATAAGGCTTTGTTGTGGAGCAAACATTAAACTCTGTCCCCGTGGGCATCCACCCATGGGAAAGCCTTGGGGGACCTGTCTCAGGGGAAGTAGGGGCTGTGAGCTGGCTCCCCCAGGACCGCCCTGAGAGGCTGCCAGGCTCCCATGGCATGGGAGGTGGCCTGAGGCAGCAGCTTGGGGACACTGCTTCTGTGGCTGGGGATCCCCACGATCCTGGCAATGTCAAACTTGTGTGCAGTGGGCTGCTGACCTCATTTGGCAGGCAGGAGCCAGCCTCCCAACCTGGAGTGGTTGATGCTGGGAAGCTCATTCTGCTACCTGGCCAGAGATGCATGAAATACAGTGGATGCTGCTGCTTTTCCCATGGGGCTGGGCATCACTGGGGCTGCTGGTGGGGTCCCACCACCCAAAGGAGGTTCAGCAGGATGCTCTGAGCCAGGCCTTCCCAAACAGCAGCTTTCTGGGAGAAAATCAGCCCTGTGAGTGCTGCAGCTGCAGACAGAGCCCAGGGCTGGAGGCAGTGAGTGCATGGGAAGGAAAGGACCAGGGGTGCAAACAGCAGGATTGACATCTCTGTGAGGTGCAGGTCCAAGGGCACTGCAGGAAACATACACTTCACATACAAAACAGAGGTGACACCCTCACAGTCAGCACTGTGGCCACCACATGAGGCAGGGGCCTTCCCTGGTCTCCAGCTCTGAGGAAGGGGCCATGAGCCACACACATCCACAGTCATGCAGGTCACTCCAGAGGCAGCCACAGCACCTGACCCTGCCGAACGGTCCCCAGCACCAGGCAGGTTCACAGCCCTCACAGATGGGCGAATCCCAACCACCACCACGTGCCCACAGAGAAAAGGGGACAATCTCAGCAGCTGCGGCCCCGAGGCCCCAAGAGCAGGTTTAACTCTGACAAAAAACACAAACTGCATAAGCATAAAACCACTGGCCATGACAGCAGCTTTGCCCAACACCTTTAATTAGTGCCCATGGTGCTGCCCCAGTGCTGGCTCCAGCGTTGGGTCCATGTCTGTCTCCAGCTCTAGGTCTATCTGCAGCTCTGGGGCCAGCTCTGGCTATGGCTCTGGCTCCAGATTCAGCTCCAGGTCTGGCTCCAGCTCCCTGTTCATATCCTGGCTGGTGCTGTGGGGGGACCTACAGTGGTGCCTTGGTGCTGTCATGACTCAGGGAGCACCTCAGCCTGAGGTCATTTCAGCCCTGAGGAATGTCCTCATGCCCCCCTGGGAATCACCCCGTACACCCCAAAGGAAATCGCCTCATCCCCTTCCCTCCCTCTCCAGGGATCCCCTCTTGGGGCCTTCTCCCACGCCCTCCATCCCCCCACAAGGCCCTCTGGGCCCCACTCACCCCTGGGTGGGCGGTGGCTGCTGCCCGCGGCACTGGCCCAGCACCTGCTGCCGCCACAGGCCGAGCCCGAGGGCCGCAGTGAGGACGAGTAGAACGAGGCTGGAGCCCAGCACCAGCCAGGCCATCTCCCCATCCTCCAGGGCTCGCTGTAGGGGCAGGCCTGGCAGGAGACAGCCCAGCTGGGCACAGGACACGGCCAGCCCTGCCCATGCCATCCCCACGGCTGCCTGCGCTTACCTCCCTGTGTCACCTGCAGGCCGCTGCCCTTGCTGCCGCCCAGGCGGGACCCCTTCCTCTGGCAGTCAGGAGGCTGCCAGCCCGGGTAGCAGTGGCAATTGCCTTTGTTGTTGCACACCTGGAAGGCCCAGGGGAAGGGGTACAGGTGTGCAGTGAACCCCCACAATCTGCCCCCCAAGCCCCAGCACCCCGTGGGACTCACGCCGTGGCCGTGGCAGTTTGCTTTGCTGTCACACTTGTGTCCCAGCACCGAGCGTGGGTGACATGTGTTGTTTATACACACCTGGGAAAAACCATGGCAGGTCCAGCCCAGCACTGCCTCACCCATACAGTGCTCAGCATGTCAGGCTGTGGCCCAAAGGGGAAGGAAAACACGCTATTTAAAAAAAAAAAAAANGAAGCCACAGTTCTGCCCTGAGGCCAGGTCATGTTTAGTGCTCACACCCCACCAAATCTTTAATGCAACGTTTGCAAGTTTTTACAGTGTTTTTAAATATCAAGCATACTGCTGCAAGAAAGAAGTGTTTCTAAGATCTTGTTAATATTTACAGTTTATATTTGTCATTTCAGATGATTACAAAATATTTGCTTACCCTTCCAGAGCCACACTTTGTCCCTGGAGGAACCAGAAGCGGGTCCAGGGATGCTGACAAGTTCAGGTAGTTCAGAGACACACACAGATGATGCCTCACTTGGGCATAAATCACAGCAGCAGCAGCTGATGGGAAGGGGTTGTGGGATGGGTACGTGCAGATTAACTTCCCACACCTGAGATCCCTGGAAAGCCAATTTGCACAGGATGTGTATCAAACACACACAGATACTGCCTGTTGAACACTGAAATATTAAACAGCACAGTCTGGTGGGAAAACACCCGCAGGACTCGGGAGTCCAGGGGAGGATCTGTGACATAAGGAGAGACACTATAACAAGGAGAGCACACACAGAGGTATTTATTGCTTCACAAACCTCACCATAAACTTGACACTTCTCTTAACTGTCCAACCCTGATTAAATATGAATTTTAGCAGAGCCAGTGCCCCTCCCCAGCGTACCTCCAAGCACAGGGCCGGTACTTGTTCCTGCTCTTGAACCCGCAGTGCCCAAACCTGTCCCGCTGGCCGTTAATCTCCTCATAACAGACCATGGGAGCATTCTTTGAATCTACAAGTTTAACAATCATATTTGTTACAGTTAAAAGGAACACGAAGGAACATAATATGGTACCTAATAACTTCATTTTTTTGTTACTTAATTAGAGAAAACATACCTATCCCTGCCCAAACCCCCGGCAGCCCTGAACCTCAGAAATCAGCAGGGGAGTAGCACGTGGGGAAGTTGTGTGATTGAGTTTACCCACAGAAAATAATTTGCTTTTTGTTCTTTCCATTGTAATCTGTGAAGCACTGAGGGACTGTTAACCAGAGCCAAAACAGAGCTTGAAAAGCTTTCCTGAAGCTGAGCCTTCTCTCCAGGTGCCCCACTCTCACCTGAGATTGGTGCATTGAAGAGTACAGGCACAAACTGAGCACCGCGATGCTGCGGCCACCCCTGCCCCGGGCAGTGCCGGTGCCACAAGCACAGGCTGTTACCTCTCCCGTAGAGCTGCTTGCACTGCAGGTCTGAGGACCGGCAGCGTCCCCGGTAGCAGTAGCCAGTGCCACGGCCGCAGTCGTGCCCATCCTGCATGTACTCATCGGCGGGGCAGGAGGCCGAGGAGCCGCTGCAGTACTCGGGCAGGTCACACTGGGCATCGGCGGCCGGGCGGCACAGCGAGTTCTTCCACTTGAACTGCAGGGGAGGAGGAGGAGGAGCTCTGCAGCCTCCCACGCCTGCCAGCCTGAGCCCTCACAACCCCTCCCGACGATGGCCTCAGGGTCCCCTTTGAGGCACGCAGGTGACCACACGTGTGTGACACTGCCCGGGACAATATCCCAGTAATATTTCCCCCAGGGGTTCCCAAGAGCTGAGCTGGGAAGCCCAACCCCAGGAACCTTTCCCATTGCACGGCAGGAAGTTTGGCTCTATCCCTCAGCATGGGAACATTTATTTTTCAAAAAATAAATAATGATTTTGTTATAATTATAAAAATGTGCCTTACCTGACAACTTTTACAACATAATCCAGAGGCACATTTTGCTTTTGGCTTCAGTTTACACGTTTTAGTGCAGCACTTATCCTTCAGGCACTCCTGGGGACACACGGCAAACCCGTGTTATTTTACTTTGTTGTACCCCCGAGCTCCCCCTCCTCCCCCCATGTCACTTGGGCGACATCCAGCAGAAAAAAATGGGCAAAGCTACCAGCAGATCGATGCCGCACAGAAAGAATCTCACACCCAACATCACCCTGCCTGGGCTGCTCCCTGCTGCAGTGGGGCTCCCGTTCCCCAGGCTCTGCTGCTCCGCACGCCCTGGCAGCACAAACGCAGGGGTTTCGCCGTGGTTGCCGCAGCCGCACCTGGGCTGTGCCGCAGTCGCACTGCTCGCCCGGCTCCACCACGCGGTTGCCGCAGACGGCCCCGCTCCCGCGGGACGGGCGGCTCAGGCGGGGGCTGTCGAAAAGGCACGAGCCTCTGCCCTGCTTCAGGAAGGCCTCAAAGTCCCTGATGCTGCAGCTACTAAAGGCTTTTGCCCCACTGAAATGTCTAAAATAAAGCAATTATCAGCTTATATATTACACATTCACCGCCCCCCACTCTCTACAAAGCTCTGTGCAAAGTCAAGGGCTCACCCCGGGGGTCTATTAATTCACCTGACCTACAGCTCATTATTAACAGAGACTGAAAAACATTCTGAGGTACCTTCATTTTAGAGAGCAAAGGTGTCTTTTATCAAATTAAGCACTAAATTGCTATTTAATTAATTCCTTTTTTTCTTCTTAGAGGAATAAAAGCAGGTATTTCTTCACTGAAATAGTGGTCAGGCATTGGAATTGCTGCCCAGAGAGGTGGTGGAGTCCCCATCCCTGGAGGTGTTCAAGAAATGACTGACAGGGCACTCAGTGCTCCAGTCCAGTTGACAAGGTGGTGATTGGTCAAAGGTTGGACTCAATGGTCTTGGAGGCCTTTTCCAACCTTAGTGATTCCAACAGTCTATGATTCTAATCTGTTGTGCTTTTTGCAACGGAATGCCATTTGTAGAGGACACCTCTGACAAGGGGACACCATGCAAGCATGGCTGTACCCCACCTCCTCTCCCCCAGCCCCTGCAGCCCCAGGGGCAAACTCACGGTGCCTCAGGGCTCATGACGGAGCCACGCCCGGGGCAGCCGCAGCCACGGGAGCTGTCGGAGCTCATGCCCAGGCTGTGGCCCAGCACCTGTGCCAGGAGCACGGAGAAGGACTCCAGCGTCACATTCCCGTGGTACTGGAGGGAGGAGAGGGATGAGTTGCCACAGCTGAGCGTTTCTTGCAGAAATCCCCACTCCAGACTCAGATCCTCCCATCCACCCTGGTTCCTGCTGCCCGCGGCTGAGTTCACAGCCATGTGGGCTGCTGAGGGACAGGCAGAGGACAGCTGGGACCATACCAGGGCCACCGTGGCAGCAGCATCTCTCTGACATGCCTCTCCTGGAGCCGCTGCGCCCACCAATGCTCCTTGGTCCCTGTACCTGGAACAGAGGTGTGGTCACTGGTGGTGCCAGGGACATCCTCTCACTGTGCTAAGTGGAGGATCCTGGGTCTGTTCAGCCCAAGTCCCCTTGGTGCCCCCGACGGCTCTGCTGTCCCCAGGGGAGCTGGGGCAGGGTTGGTGTGGTGGGAGGCTGGTGCCTGGTGCTGGGCAGGGACTGGGTGCTGCCACCATCCCCAGCTCCTCAGCCTGGGTGGGTGGCAAGGGATGGACAGCATCACTGCAGCTGCTGCATTGCCAGGGGGAATGTGTTGGAAGAAATACTTTAAGAATATTAAGAATTTAGGAAATACAGATTTTTTTAAAAAGCATTTGTAAAAGGAATCCTTTGTATTTCAACTTACTTATGTTGCACTGATTGCTACCACGTAACCTTTAACACTAATGAACCTTTATCTTACCCTAAGAGAGAAGCAATTTTGTGTGCCTGTGGCTCCAGAGACAGCTGTTTCCACTGTAAAAATCGCTGTAGAAGGTCATCTGTGTCCCCTGCTGTCGATATTTTATCCCCCTCTGCCCACAGCTCCAGGGAGGACAGCACAATGGTGACATTAAGGGGATTAAACATCTGAAAGTATAAGAGAGGAAACATCTCTCACATCTTCCCTTAATGCAGAATTACTACTCTGCACACAGCAAACGTGAGAAAAATAAATTGCTGCTGTCAGTGCCTCAATGACAGCTGTAGCCAAAAAGAATGAACACACCTAAAGAATAAAGGTATATAGCAAGAGGCCTGAGCCAAAGTCCAATAACTTCATAAGAAGTTTTAGGTGTTTAGGAAATAACTTCTCGTTACAAAAGTGAACCATAAGACCACTAGTGAAGTAAAGAACAGGGTTGGAAGTTGGTTACAAGCACCCGAGAGTAAGCGGGCTAATTGGATCACTGAGATCAGGGATCTGCTGCACAGAGAAGGAAGAAACCCAGGGGTCCTCAAAATGCTGGGGTTTGGCTGCCCTAAGGCAAACTCCCTGTTTATCTGTACATCTGCATGAGGCATGGCCATCACACAGGGAAAGATGTTCTTTTGTGGTAGACTGACATGTCCAGAGGAAAAATCTTCTCAGGCAACATGGAATTTTTCACATAACATGCTCCTAAAAGCAGCTAGAAAATAGGTGGCCACTGCTAACACCAACATCCCCCTCGTCCCCCACCTCACTGCAGTACAAACCAGACTTAAGAACTCACACTGTTGATTAAATTGAAGGCCTGGATTGTCTTCTGTGTTGCAGCATTTGGGTCTGATCCCATATAGTTGTACTGAAAAACAACCCAAGAGGACACAAGGGCAGACAAGGCGCTTACCAGGGTGAAGCATGACAATGTTGGAACACTGAAATGACTCCCAACCCCGAGCCATGGAGACATGAGCTACAAATTCATGTTCCTTCTTTCCTACAAAATCCACAGTACGCATAACTTTTTAAAATGGAAAACAAATCCATGTAAAAGTTGGGAAATATTACCATTTCCATGCTCACAGAAGTCAAGCAAAGACAAGGAAAAAGTGACTGGCATGGACTTACCAAAGCCTTGTCCAAAACCACATACACTGTGAGGTATTTGGGAGATTGTGCTGCGGCCGAGAGGGGCTAGAAGAGAAAATGGTCTTCAAAGTACAGATTCTGAATTCTCTGGTCACCTCACTGCTGCTGTTGCTTCCCAAGTGTCCCTTCAGAGCTTGTGTCCAAGTGTCTGGCCAAAGCTTCCAGCAGAATCAGACCCCTCCTCACAGGACAGGGACAGCAGCAGCACTGTGAGAACAGGCACCGCTCACCTCATCATCCCCGTGGGCCTTGTCCAGCGCCTCCCAGGCTCCCTCGGGGGTGCTGTGGGCCGGGAGGGCCTCTGCCGTCTGCTCCTCACTCACTCGGTACAACACGTGCTGGAAGGCAGGGGAGGAGCCCAGGGGCTCGATCCCATAGCTCACGTTCTCGAACTGCAGCAAACCCCTGCCAAGGCAGCAGCACCTGCTCCTGGGCACTGGGACAGCTGCCCCAGCACCAGCTGTCTCCAGGCCAGGCTGCCAGGGTACCCCTGGCCCTCATGGCAAAGGCCTGGCAGGTGTCCACGGGAAGGGCAGCACAGGGACAGTGCTGGTACATTACCTGAGCCCTGAGCAGGTGTTGAGGGTCACTGCCGAGCTGGGGAAGCCATCAATGTTCCCCCAGTAGTGGCAGCCTCCCTATGACACAAGAGAGGGCAATGAGCCCCTTCCATGGCGGGGAAGGGGATCCCCTTACCCGTCACCCAGACAGCTGGACCAGCTGCCTTGGGCAGAGACACTCAGAGCACAAACAGCCCAAAGCAAGGCCAGGTTACCTCAACGTGCACAAAATCAGAGGGCAAAGATCCCTGCTCTCTGGACGTGTAAGTCTGGAAATCATCAGATAAAAAGGCACTACAAGAGAGAAGTGCAAAATGAGGTACTTACACAGCAGCATTCATTACCCAGAGCTTCTCAAGCTTCTTGCAGGTCCTGCAGCCACCAGAGAACAGGGCAGCTACTGTCAGTGAGGGCAATGTCAGGGCCAACTCACTGCTGCTGCAGGTGGATGGTGTACGGCCTCCCCTCAATCCTCAGTATGTAGGACACTGCATCCTTGTGCATACAGAAAAGCAGAGAAGGGGAGAATTTGGAACAGGGAGCTGGAAACAGCACAATCTGAGGCCTGCTGTGAACACCGAAGGGGGAGCACAGAGTGGGTGCAGCCATCATGGTGCTGGCAGCTCTTCTGTGGTGACATTCTTACAGCTGCCACCACAGCTGTACTCCCCCAGCCCTCTTCTGCAGCTGAAGACCTCATTTCCCCCCTCCCTTCTCCCAGCCTCCCCAGAGCCCCCCAGCATCGTGCCTGCTGCAGCCCAGCCACTCCTGTTTTGTTGGCTCCCAGCTGCTGCGGGATCGTGACCTGGGACCAGACCTGCCCACCCACAGGGGACAGAGACCCCCATGGCTGAGCCCAGTCCCGGGGGGCAGGGGGCACAGGGGGGCCCTGCCCAGCCTCATGCAGCAGCTCCAGGAGCAGCAGGAGCAGCAGTGGTGCCATCGCCCAGAGTGGCCCCATGGCCGGCCAGTAACGGCCCCACAGCCCACCAGTAACTGCCCACAGGTAACAGCCCCAGCGGCAGCAGCCCCTCCCTCCCTTAAAGCAGAGGCCGAGGCGAAGGCTTGTACGAAACTGGCATCTTTATTGCTTGTTGGGTCTGTACAAAGGGGTCGGGAACAACCCTTTGGCCAGAGACCAGTGTGGGGCTGGCTGCAGAGGTGAACGTGGGTGTCGACCACGGCCCCGCCAGCTCCAGACCTGCCCAGGGACAGGAATCCATACACTTCACAAAAGAAAGTCAGTAGTCATCTTCGGTATTCAACACCAAAAACTGGAGCTATTTCCTGTCCGTGGGATCGCTTCTAAAACCACACCTCCCTGCCCTCCACAACCGTGGCTATTCCAACATGCACGCCGGGAGTACAAAAACTCTTTGTCTAGTAAAGGCACCATTTTCAGCATAGTTTAGTTCACACACACAGTATGTCACACACAGTTAAGCACATCTCTCTGGATGACTTCATCCCCTGGATCCCCTCCTCTTTCCCCACCCTCTGACCATGGCTGGAGATGGGCTGCATCCAGCTGCAGAGCTCACTGTGACAGACAGACAGACAGCCTGCCCGCTCAGCAGAGCGGGACACAGCAACACAATTAGGAAGTAATTGATTATCTTGGAACAAAAAGGAGACCCCCACTAGTACAGTTGGTGAAATTCTAAGTGACATTTTACAGATTTTAATAGTGTTATAAATCTTAGTCTAAGTTTATGGGAAACCATAGGAATTCAAGTATTTTATTACTGCACACACAATATATATATTTATATATGTATATACACAGGAAAAGATAATTTTTTTTGGCAATATTAGGGGGATTTTACAGATTGAGCTGTGCTTGTGGCAAGCACAGAGTGAAACAGCCTACCACGTTCTTCAGCACTTCTCTCACTTTTAGCAAGTTTGTGCAATAGATTTCTATTTGTGACCATGGCATCCAGCTTCTACCCACAGGATCAGGATCCACAGCTCCCTCTGCTAGCACAGTGGATGCTGAGCACCTCTGCCCAGGAGTTCCAAAATCCAGTCTAGCCCACAGTGCAGGAGCAGAGGGCAGTCTAGTCTGACACACAGCCCAGAAGTATCCTGACTGACACTACAAGGGTTTGGGTGTTAAAAGAGGGGGTGCATCAGTCACCAGCTTCCCATTTAAAGTGCTTAGATAAGCTCTGGTGGTCCAGGCAGAGACACTTTCCACTTCCCAGTGTTCTGCAGGGACTGCTGCTCTGTCTTTAGACCTGAATTAAAATCTAACAGCACCCCATTTTTTAAAACCAGAAAATGGCCGTGTCTTCTCGTACCTTTATCTTCACTGCCCATCCATGTATTAGTGGGAATTACTACATGAGTTTTGTTTAGTCACTCTCTAATTAAAAAGCATTAAACTCAGTGCTCCTATAGCACAGCTTAGTGTCAGCCAGCATGGAGTTAAGAATTTAAGAGCATTATTATGCATCTATAAACATATATACATGCATAAACATGATTAAAATATATCTCTCTTCCTCTGAAACTTCATTCCATTGATGCCACCAAGGTGTACATGGGAAACACTTTCCAGTCCTTGCAGAGTAACTGTAAATTAACTGACCAGATCTCCTTGTTTTGCAAACAGATTACTCCAATTCTTCACTGCACAGTCAGAGAGACAAAAGCAAATCTGACAATTTCCTTACCAGGGCTCATGGCAGAAATGGGGAAACCCAAAGCGACTCCCACCTGCTGGATCTCAGGATTATTCCCCTGCAGGCTGCTGCACTCCTGCTGCCAGCCTGGCTGCAGCAGCAAAGCTTGGACAGAGCAAGGGATGGGCTGAGTGTTTCAGTCCCTGGAGCTTTGGTCGAGGTATTTATTCAGTGTAAAGTTGGACATTCCTGGTTCGGATGTCTCATTTGCCCTGTCCCAGGCTGTAGCAGGGAGGCTGCTGGCACTGCCACCGGACGGCAGGAAGGGAACTGCAGTTTCAGCTGTCGCAGCCCACAGCTCAGCTCACACGAAGGACAAAGGAAGCCAAAAGCTATTTGGGAGGCAAAGGTGCAGGTCGGGAAGGGAAGTACTGTCCCTGAGGTAAACATTTCTGCTGTGCCGGCGGTACCTGAGGTACAACCTTCTGCTGGGGGGGCGGGGGCCTGCAGGGGGACAGAGGAGGTGTGGTCAGTCCCGCAGTGCCCACCTCCCACAGCCCTCACATCCCCCTGTGCCCCGGCCACTGCCGGCCTCCCCCAGCCACCACACCACTGCTCCCACCCTCGGCCTCCACAGCAAGACTCCTTCTGAACATGCCGTGGTCAGATTGTGCCTTTAATGGCCTGAAATCCTCTGGGAACCCCCACTGGTTAAAACTGACCTTTTCTCACAAAATTCTCTAAAGACCCCCCACCAAGTGCCCCACCAACACCAGCTACATTAGGGTGCTCCCACTCAGTACCTGGCACTTCCTGGGTCTGTGTATGTGTCACAGCCCAGCATTGCATCTTGCAAGCACAATTAAAAAGTAAGATGAAAAATAAAGAAAAACCTGTTTAAAGTTAAGAGAAATGGTTTTGCACTTGGCCATAACATTCACAAATCAGCAAAATTACAGATTTTTGAGTAATTTGCTGTTAATCTGACTATTTTAACAGGTTTTTCATCCACCTGCTGGGCTAATCTTCCCCCACAGCAGCGCTCTGAGCCTCGTTCATCACCACACAGCCATGACAGTGCAGGACGAATGCACTGCCTTTCAGGGTGAAGTGAAGGAGAAACCTCGCAGTGAAAAGTCAGCCCTGCTTGCACACAACCTGTGATGGAACACACCAGGGCTCCCGGGAGCAAAGGCCCAGACAAGAAATCCCATCAGTGCCACTGCCAATGGGCATTTGCAGTAACTCCACTGACCTTCTGGGCACCCTCTGTGGCTGCTGCACTGGGTACTGCGGAGGGGAGTAGTAGGGCTGGTGGAAAGCCTGCTGAGGATGCTGGTTAACTGGGTAAGCTGGGACAGGAAAGGTATTTGGATGCATATCCTACAAAGAAAAGACAATGTTGACAAATTGCACATAAGCGCAATCAAAATATTTGAAGGAATCAAAATGTTTGTGTCACTAAATAAGTGACATTCAAGACCACTTGCAAACCAGCCTGGCAGTGTCAGAGTTGCTCTTTCTTCTGAGAAACTCAGTAGGAAGAAGCAACAGCAGTCTGGGAACTGCTGGATTTTGAAAAACACAGAAAGGCTGATCATGACAGCCTGGTTTGCTCTGGGAGTGTGCTCTGGCTGGCTGTGGCTTTCAGAGGACAACTGCTCTGACAAGGAGAGGGGCTGGGGAGCTGGCAGGCCTGCCCCCCTTCTCATGTGGGTGTTCTGTCATGAAGAAAAGGGACCAGCAAAGCAGGTAAACTAAGCACAGCCTGGGACAATGCTTAAACTGGGAAACTCAAGAACCCTCCACACAACCCTTAGGAAACAAATATTCCCTCTTCTTTTCATCAAGGAGAAACAATTTTCAGAAATGAAGAAGTAACTTTGAAGCTTTTATTAGGGCAAAAACTATATAAACTGCCTTCATCTCTTTACTTGAGAGTAACAAATAGAGTAAGGGAAAGTAGATGATTCCTACCATGGGCACAGCTCTTGGAGCATAAGGCATGCCACGGGAGAAGCCTCTCTGCTGGTAGTCCCTGGGTTCAGTGTCTGGCTGAGGAGGAGGTGACTGAAGTGACCTGAAATCCAAAGGATATGGACTGTGTGAGCACAGAACCCAGGCACAATGCAGACACAGTGCAGGCCATGAACCCAGGCACTGTGAACCTGACAGCTGGATTTATACTATCTTAGCATGTATCAAGTGTGAGAAAGACAGTATTTACCACAAATCTAATGAACAACCCTTTTTCTGTTCAGGACTCTGGCAGTTTCCCTTTGCCCCTTTATAAAAACATAAACCCCTATCACCAATGCACAAGAACCAACTTAACAGTAAAGAGAAAATTCTCTCCTCTCTTGATTTGGGAAGAATTTATCTCTTCTGTTGTTGCCAGAGGCAAGCTACATGTGCCATTGAACGCAGCAGCCTTCACCTGACATCCTGGGACTGGGCTATGCCTCCACACTTTGGCACTGGCTCATGTGAACAAACATCCATGGCCTGTTCAAGGGCAGAGGAGAAGGCACTCACGAATGGCAGTGGGACATCAGCCTCCTGAAGGATCTCTTCAGCCTGTCTCTCTTTGCAAAGGCCAGAGCAGCAGCTACGAGCAGTGGCAGGACCAGGAAGAAGAACACCAGCAGCCCATTGCGCAGTGAGGTGTCTTTGTCTGAGGGGACAAAACCATGGAGAAGAAATAAGTCTTACCTGGTGTTACTACCACCTGACTCAGAACAGCAGTGAATATTTGGTAGGAATGGTTCTATAACTGTTTTCCATTTTTTGTAGGAAAAAAAACTCAAAAGAATCCAGTAAGATATATGCCCAAATAGATCCTTTCTCTTTATCTTTAAGAGCTGTTCAGGACATATCATGATACCCTGGGCTGCAACAGCACATTAAATTAGGAGATCAAGCCTTGTTTTTCATTATTGTGAAGTTTCATTACTAAAGATCTTACAAGAGAGGAAAACAGAGCTTCTGCCTTTTGGTCCGATGTTAAATCTACCTCTTCTCCAGCCACTGTTTGCTGTAGATAAAAACTTGGGTTCTTAATCTTGACATTTTTATATGTAGCAATTTCTTCCCTGCAGGCTGTACTAAAACAGCCTTTCCCTTTTTTTATGATGATTTGAGGGATCTGCCCAAGTTCTGATGTGTTTCTCCAGCCTGTTACTGCACCACAGTGCCTATCTTTCCCAAACCCACACCAACTTACGAAAAACAGTCTTCAAGATCATTCTTGCAGCCCAGAAGTTACACCAATCCCATCCTTATATACTCCACATGGACACATCATAAGTTTCCTCCAAATTAGAGCTTGGCTCTGGCTTCCTATTTTACCCTCAAACCCTCAGTGAGCAAAGCAAGGCTCCCAGCTCTGTCAGTTTGCTTTGTCTCATGCAGGAATCGTGCTTCCCTTCACAGTCTGGATACAGAGAACTCCAAGAGGATCTTTGTTCCAAGGTGGCAGAAATCACCCAAACTAAACCAATCCAGATCCTTACAGATTCCTACCCCAGCATCCCAAGGGAGAAGTGTGTCGCTGTTGCATCACAAAACAACATGACACAATGGACTTTAGTTCTCCATGCAGAAAGGCAAAAGCCCTTTATTGAGAAACCAAACTCAATATATGGGGTACATCATAGAAAACAAATTTCCATTGGTTACTATTCTGACTCCATAATGCCATAGGCTAAAAAGTATAAACAATTACTCTAAACCAGTAAGTGACCACGCACAGGTGCAGTTAGTTATCTTATTGTTTAATGTTCTTGCTCTATGTTGATCTTAAGCTAGCCTGAGAACATGGATTGTTTTGATTTAATGTGTGAGAATATTCTGTTTCTCACAGACCCTGCTTCATGGCTGCAACTTGAGAATTTCTCTGTTCTAATTCTTCATGTAGCATCCACAAGAAGTGCAATACCTTGAGCAGAAAACCACTGCCAGAATTCTCTGCCAGTGAAGCCCAGTGCAGAGCCATCCACCAAAGTTCCCCAACATGGGCTGCTCTGGATCAGGCAGCCCCAGCCCCAACTCTCACAGCCACTTACCATTGTATGGAGGGCCACTGTCCACGCTGCCCCCGTAGCCCTTGGAGTCACAGAAAGGGGGGGCCCAGCCTGCTTCACAGTGGCAGTTCCTATTTTTATTGCACACCTGCATTCCAAAACACAAATACTCAGTACCTCCCATTTCCATGCCTTTATATCTGTCCCTCATATTGCTCAGCCTGGAGGATTTTACCCAGTAATTCCCTAGTCAATTCCACACAGTCCTTGGCCAGGCATCTCAAGATTTCACATGACTAAGCACACACAGCACTGTTCAGGGAGAGCTTCCATGGATTAGCTAACCCAACAGCTTACACACCATGGCTTTTGCTTGGTGTTTTTTTTTTTCCTTTGTGAGATGCAGAGTCAAATTTCATTAGTAATACTAGAATTGGGAATTCTTGCCTGGAAGACAACATTGTCGAAGATTTTTTAACACTGTTACAGGTTCTCTTGCCTAGAGGCATTTTATAGAGAGTTTTACAGTTCAATAAAACAGAAAAGTAAAGTCACTAATCACCATTTTAAAACTTGCTGCCTCTCTTCCCTGCTTACCCCATGGCCATGGCACTGCTTCTCCACATCACAGTCATAGTTCAGGACAGAGGCACTCACACACTGGAAGTGCCTGCAGATCTGGGGAACAGAGATGCACACAGATGAGGGATGATGCCATTTCAGTGCCCCCTTGCCTCCCCAGATCCCTGCTCCTAGCTCAGGGCTCCACAGCCACGCTGTGCTTGCTGCCACAAAGCCTCACACACTCTCACTGATAATTCCAAACTCTGCAGAAACTCTGTTCCACAAAAGGCCTCTTAGCATGGGGCTGAGCTGGCACTGGAGCCTTTTGTCTCCAGTCTGAATGTAGAGGAACAGCAATTAAATTGTGCCCAGTAAGGACACGTACAATGCACATTCCTCTGCTAGGGCTAAGCTTCTGCACTCTTTAGTTTAGTTGGATTTTAATTGAAAGTCATCTTCAAGGCATTTGTGTGGGCCTGGCTCTTCCTGCTCATTGACAGGGCAAAGATTCTGGCTCTCAACAAATTCAACTTCTTTTGCTTCACCTACAAATGAAAGGCTCACTAAATGCTTGATGCCCATGCAGCGCAGCACTGGGCAGTAGGGGGAACCAATGGACTCATTTAGTTTTACATTAACTACAGGCATCAAAAAATAATGGTTGTAAGTATTTATGAAACAATGCAGCTGAAAATTTTATTCCCATGAACATCCTGAATTATTACAATTAGGATATAATTTTTAAATTTTGAATTACCTTTCCATTACCACACTTGGTGCCTTCCTTCACCATTCCTGGGTCAGGGACATCAGAGCCCAGCTGGAAATCCACCCCCCAGCATGTGGTGTGTCTGATGGGCGTTTGGATAATAGCAGGCTTGATTCCAAACACAGGCATGGCTTTCACATTTTCACACTGCAGCTTCCCACACATGGCATTCCTACAACAGCAACATAGGAGCTCTGTAGTGACACTTGAATTTATTCTGAGAACGAGACTACCATGTGTTTGATACGATCTTCCCTTTCTACTGGAAGATGCTACTTGAAAACAAAATTGAGGCAACTTGACAAATAAAACTGAACTGGGCTTCATTCCAGCGTTGCAAGAGGAGTTTATCCCTTCTTTCTGTAAGCTGTTGGAATCTCTACATTAAGGAAAATGTGATGATTTGCTTCTCATCTTCCCATATTGTGAACACTTAGGAAAAGCACAATCCTTGACGGGAGATGTGGAACACACTTTCCTCACCACAGCCCTGCATCCCTCTGCTGTGCTCCAACACCCCAAACTGACACTACAGCACCCAAATACAGATTCCCAATGATGTGTTTCAGAACTTCCCAATGCATTTGGCTCAACTCACCAGCTGGAACATTTCTTGTAGTCATGGCCATGGAAACCACAGTTGCCAAATCTGTCCCCCTTGGAATTCACTTCAGCAAAGCAAATGTTGGTGGCTGCTTTGGCTTCTGCAAACAACAGCCCATCCCCAGAGAGAGGAGCCACGTTACCCAGGCACAGAAATGTCTCACACAGGATCTCCGGTACCCAGAGCAACTACCCTGCTACACCAAATATTTGCCATACAGCAGTGAGCTTAGGAACTTGATCAAAACACTAAAGAGGTTACAACGTCAGAATTACAAGGTTCCAAGTTTAAGAACAGAGAAAAACAGTTACTTAACCTGAGTCAATTCTAGCATTGGATATTTCTTTACAGCCCTATAGAGCAGAAACCCCACTATACCAGAAATGGTAAGTGCAACAGAATTATTACTTGAATCCCCAGCACAGCACTAAGTGTAACACAGGAGGAATGCATGACCATTATGTTAAGCCATTACCACAACTGCTTCAAATCCTCTGCCAAAGCCAGCTGGTCTTTGTTACAGAAAAGCAAATAAATATATTTTAAATAAATGTAGTGTATTCTTTAGTTACATCTCTTAGAAAGATTGTAACCCTGTGCTCTTCCTTACTGGGGCCAAAGATATCCTGGCACTGTGCGTCGTAGTACTGGCACACGCCGTTGTAGCAATAGGCCTCCTGGTTGTGGCAGGGGTGCCCATTCTGCACGGTGAAGTCAGGCTGGCAGAACTGGGATGAGCCATTGCAGTACTCTGGGAGGTCACACTCGTTGGTGCTTGCCCGACACTCAGTGCCTCCAGGAAGGAGCTGAACAGAGAAGGGATGGAAAACTGCCTCAGAAAACAGAATCTCACAGCAGAGACAGACTGCCCCTGAGCCATGGTATGCCCCAAGCAAGGGACTGGCCTGAAGCCCTCATGGGGCCATGGACATGCAGGACAACTCCCTCTCACAGATGCACTGGCTAAACCAATGCTCTCCTTTTCTCAACTTCCAAACAACCCTGGGGTATCCTACCTGGCAGTTTTTGCAGCAGTCACCATAAGCACACTCAGCACCAGATCGGAGCCTGCAAGTTCCTGGCTCACAGCATGGATCGCTCTCGCATTCCTGAGGATACAAGGGCTGTGAATGTCACAAAATCTTCCCCTCTGTCACATACAGTCCCCTCTGAGCGAGGGGTACAAGGCTGCCCTGGCACCACTGGGGAAACACACAGCTACAAACCTTTGGTGAGCCACAGTCACACTCCTCCCCAGCATCCACCAGCTTGTTCCCGCAGTACGGGACGCTGTAGGTCTCATCAGGCTTTGGAACGTTGAGCAGGCAGCTCCCACCTTTGTTCAGAGTCAGCTTCTCAAAGTCTTCTGCACTGCAACTGCTGAAGTTCCTCGATCCCCTGCAATAGAGAAAGTGAGCTGAGCTTTACACTAAGCCAACCTACCAGTATCCTGTGTGTTTGCAGAACAAGGGGGATGTTTTCTTTCCCCATTACAAGCACAACAGGACTCTTTGCAAGGGGAATTTGAAGGTGCAAGTAATCCACAAAAATAAAGCACATGGATGGGGCATTTTTAGCCTTCTTTGCCTTGCCTTGGTCAGCTACTTACGATGCTCCAGAGCTCATAATGCAGCTGCTTGCCCCACAATGACAGACTCGTTCATCATCATGGTTCATCCCCAGGTTATGGCCAAGCTCATGAGCCATGATGGATGCAAACATCTGGATACTGATCCTTCCAAACTGCACAGGAGTGACACAGAAGGCAGTCAGCTGAGAGCTTATATTGACAAAGTCAATGTTTACTTGTGTGCCAAGGAGATACTTTTGCCATTCTGTCTCTACATTATTGGGATTCTCAGACCAACAGTGCCAGATTTCCAACCAAGTGCATGGAATTTGCTTAACAATAAGATCCCTCAGAGAAACCTCTCTGGGACACTACCCAACAACCTCTGCTTTCCAGAGCAGCTGCAACATTAACACAAAATCTCAAACTCTCCACATCAGTCCAATTCTCCTGAAATGTGCAAATTCCAGCACTTCTGTCACTGGTCCAAAAAAACCAGACCGCTGGGATTGCCAGTTATCTGAGACCTGCAGATTGGTTCATTAAGGCTCTGCAAGTCCATATAAAACACGCAGTGAACCAGCACTGCTCAGGGAGGTCACAGCTGCAGGCCAGACAGTACAGGACAGATTTGAGAACACCCATAGCTCCCACATACTTTCGAGGCAGAGATGCTTAAAACGACAGAGAGAAATCCTCTCTGAGAAATCCTTTTGCGTGAGTGCTGCACACTGAGCAGAGTGGAAGCTGAGCAGAAGACTACAGAGAAATTGTGATCCAGATATCCTGGAAGTGTCAGAAATTGTTGGGGAAAACGTAAGAGCCCCACTAAGCCACTTCAGCTTTGTTATGAAAGACTCCTGTGCTACCAGAAAGACTTTCAGAGTGCAAACTCTGATCTCAATCACATTCAGGGGTCACTAAAGAAATCTCACCACGTTAATGCCTCCTGCATGGCTCTTGGAGCACACTGTTCCCACGTAGGCCATTCCAGCTGTGCCACCAAACCCCTTCTTCCTACAGTCATGGATAAAAAGGAAAGGCCATCATCTGTCTGTACAGACACACACAGTCCATATCAGCACACCACTCCTGCCTGCAAGGCACAAATCCTGCTGCTCCAGTTTTGCAAGGCTGACACAGGAGCACTACCAGGAGCACTGCTACTGACTGCAGGCACAAATGCACCAGTTAAGCTTTTGCTGTCTGCTCAAGATTCCTTTATTCTGTTAATTTAAGACAAGTGTTTGCAGAGAAAGTCAGCCTCTTCCACACCATCCCTCTGCATATAAAGAGCACTGGAAGTACAGCTGGGCTGAGCAGGCAGGAACAGAACAAGCTTCTTGGGGTGAAAGGGAAGGAGCTGGTACTCACAGCACAAACTGGGCACTGTCGTGTCTCCGCCGCAGAACCAGGTTCTTCTCTCGCCACTGCACAAAGTTGGCCAGGACATCCCCAGCCCCCCCATCTGTGCTGATGATGTTTTCGTGCTTCCAGATCTCCAGACCAACCAGCACGACGCGGATGTTCAACATAATGTACATCTGGGGAGAAATATTAATTAATATCTTCAGAGAAAAACAAGTGGCCTGCTGTTATATATCTTACTGCAAGCATCCATCTTTCCTGTGTGGGTTTGACTTTTTTCCCACAGCTAGTACACAACTGGAACACCACAATGCATTTTCCCTGTGATTTAGACCTTCATTAGCTACAGGATCAATGCTTAAATGCCACACTGGCTTCATTGTAAGACAATACTAAAGAGAAATAAAAAGAAGTCTCAATTCTGACAAATATCATGTGAAATAGTGGAGTCACAGACACGCTTTTTCTCTAACTTTTACACAGACACAAGAATTGCAATAATTGCAACAATCTGTCCTGTCACTCACTGGATGTAGCACAGGCTGGAAGAGTTTCCTAAACTAACTCTCAAGGTGGATTAGTGCAGATGAATTTAGAGGTGGAAAAGCTTCCACGATGATGCATTCCCCAAAGTGGTAACAGAACAGACTCCAAGGTGGACATTTACAAAAGGCAGCAGGGCTGCAGCACACAGCATCCCTCCTACTCACACTGTCAAGGAAGTTTGCCAGCTGCACCATGTGTTCTCTTACTTCTGTTTCACTCTTCCCAAAATCTTCAAACTGCAAGACAAAGAGAAGAGATAGAGACAACAATTAGAAAAAGGAACAGAACATTTTTGCCTGGCTCCAAATCTCCAAGAAGATGCTAATCAAAACAGCAACATCCTCACTGCTACTGCTCAGCAGTTCAATATTCCAAAGACAACAGCAAAGGCTGTTTTTACCACGTGTTTCCTTACACTACAAGATTCCTTGCTGACAGAACCTCTCCCTGTCTGATGGCTTGACTCCCTTTCTGAGGAGGATTGCACAGCACACGTTTATCCACTTCTAGAGTAGTATATTTGCACAACTTGGGTAAAGTGTCAAGTGTTTTTCAACAATCCATTTGGGAGTAATGAAGCCTGAGGGCTTCCCAGGCCCTCTCCTGAGGAGAAAGAAAAGGGAAAGCCACACACAACTCCTACCTTTTCTTTATCCACAACTATGAACAGCTCCACATATCTTGTCTGGTGCAGGACTGCTCTCTTTCTCTGGGGAAAAAAACCAAGGTTTAAGACAACTTCAGATTTATTAATTCAAGGATAAAAAAAAAAATCCCTCATGACATTGTCATATTTCACTTGATACCACCAGTGGTTTGAGACACACCTGAAGCACCTGGCACCAAACCCAAGCAGTGTAATTCAATGCAATGACAGTCTCTGTGTTTTACACTGAAACTCAGCTGCACAAAGACTTCCCTTGTTTCAAAAGCAAGGGACCTCTGCACAGGTTGCTTTGGAAAGCCAGCACACACTTTCATAAAGGGGTAGACAGACTCTACAAGCAAATGCCAATGATCTTGAAGTGAAACACAACACTGCTCATCCTCCTGCTTTCATTTCAATCTTGTTGCTGTACAGTCCTTGAAGGACAAGGGGGACCTTCACACCAAACTGTTACTGTGATGGTGAGGATGCAGTACTTTGTTAAAAAGCCTCTCCATGTGGGTCATGTTCCTGCCCTTAAAAGTCCCCCCAAAAAGCCTAGTAATATTGTAACCAGCTGCCCCACCCTCACTGCTGTGTGCACAAGCAGCAGGAGACTGTGGCTGCTTTGGGAAAGGAACTGAGTTTTCCAGTAGTGCAGAAACCCCCCAAGCCATAAACCTTTAGGTATGTGCTAAGTCCCAGGAAATCTGATAAGCTGCTTCCATACTCTTAAACGAACTCACAAAACCCATTACGTGGGACTGGGTAGGACTTACCCGCAGCAGCTGGGTCATACTGGGATGCAGATTTCCCTCTGCATGTTCCTTTTCCTGGCTTTCAGCAGTTACTCCACACGTTGTGGGCTCTTTCTTCACATTATCCAGTCGATATAAAATGTGTTTAGAGCCAGAAGAGGGATCCATGGGCTCAATCCCATAGGTGACATTCTCTATTGTCACCAAACCCCTAAAATATGGCAGAGTGTGAGAAATCTGGCACTGAGCACAGTTACCCAGAATTTTTACAGCTGAACAAAGGAACAGTTATTCTTGGATAACCAAAGCTCTTGTGAACCAGCACACTTCACTCCAAGCCTGGCAGTAGCCTTTCACTGAGCAGGGCCTTACAAATGCAGTAAATTAAATACCTGTGTGAGGCCCTGCAATGCCCCAGGAAATAAATCTTAAGTCTTAAGCAGAAATGCAATAGTTCAAATACACCATTGCCACTTTGGTGCCTGGCATGGCCCTGCAAAAAATCAATGGCACAGAACATATGGCAATTAGCCCAAAGTAGAAAAAAATTCCATCAAACTTGAGGTGCATAAGGTCTAGGGCCAGTTTTGTAAAATTTGGACACCAGTGTTCAACTTTCCATTCCTGCACTAAGTACAGTTGTCACGAGCATCTGTGCAAGTTAGAAAATAAGCCAAATATGTGTCAAAACCAACCTACTGCACTCTGGTAACAATTTGCATTAATAGCTTATTTGAAGGTACTTCAAATATCCGTGAACTCCTTGAATAAAGGCTGCCACAGGAGAACAGCACCAAGGCAGCTGAGTGCAGCCAGTGACTCCTGACTGCCTGAGGCACAGTTAAAAACAGCAGAATGGGGTTTTGGGTTCAGCAGCCACATGGTGACAGCTGGGACACAAAGGATGAGTTGTGCTACCTGAGCCCCGAGCAAGTGCTGACAGCCACCAGGGAATCCAGGGTCCCCTCCACGAATCCCTGATAATGGCAGTGATCCTGGATGGGATAACAAGGCTGCATTACACATGTGTTTCAGGAGTGCCTGCCCACCCAGGGCAACCTCTGATCAACCACTGACCAGCAGTGATTACAAGTCAAGAATACAAAATGTTAAATTAAGCTGAATTTAATTAAGCTAAATTGACCACAGCTGGATTTCTTAACTTGATCCAGGCTATCCCTCTCCTGTTCTGTCCTCCACCCTGCCTCAAGTATTTTGAAACCAGCCCCTCCCTACAGATTTGGGCCAAATTACTCTTCAGTCTTCTGGCAGAGAATTCTGGACTGTCTGTCACCTCTCTGTAGCAGGAGGAGGGACAACACCTGCTGTCCACACCAACCAGAGCTGCACTGCCAGAGCTTTCTGGCTGCACAGTCCAGCCCTCAGCAGCCCTGATAGATGGGATACTTCCACTGTGTACTCTGGATATACATCTTTTGGAAACTAGACAAGGGGTAGCATGGGACAAATACACACCATTTTCTCTGGCAAGGGCATTTCTAGCCATTGATACAGGGGTCTGTTATACAAGATATATAGGGGTCTGTTGCTCAGCAAGGAATGCAGAAAGCACAGAGGGCTTGTGCTAATCCTTTGGGGCCAGCATGACTTCTGTGACCTCATGCTGAAAAGGCGTTTTTCCTCTAACCAATCCCTTTTAAGCTAGGAAGCAAACAGCCATTTGAGTCAGGTGCTCTATTCTCAAGAACAATATCCTATGAATCGAGTATGACTAAACCTTCCCTTTCAAAGGAACAACACTGATCCCTAAGAGGGAAGCCATTAGAAAAGCTCTCATGCATTTTGTATCACACAACCTGCTTTTAATTCTGCATTTCTAAAGGCAACATGTCAGGCTTGTACAGAATGAGGGCTGCAAAGATGCTGTCCATGGAATAACTCAACCCTACACAGATCACATCCCTCTCAAAGGTCCTTCAGACCTGACCTCATCCATCCCTTGCAGCAGCTCCCACATGTCAGGACTAACAGCCCACCTGTGCAGCCTCAGAAGTTGGTGGTTCCTAAGAGCCAGCCCTGCTGGATGGATGGACCAGTGGCCAACAGCTCACTGTGGCTTGGGGACCACTCTGGAAGCTCATTTTGTGGAAAAGCAGAAGCAAAGCTGCCTGTTCACTCCCCAGAGCACCCAGGGCTGCCCTGCAGGCTCCAGTCCTTGGAGGAAGGCAGCAGAGGCCAGAAGTGACACCAGCCCTGCCCTGGGCTGTGAGACAAGGACAGCACCACCCCAACAAGATACCAACAGCTGGGAGCAGCATTGCCTTGTAGAGAGGAGTAGCTTTTAATGGGACAGCAACCATCTCCACATCAGAAAATACAGGTCTTTTACTGGTTAGATCCTCAGCCAAAATTAAGGATTCTCTCCAGGAAGAGGGCAGTGGGCTCTGAAGGTGGCCCAGCAGAAAATGCAACTATCCTTTTGTAATCCCAACTGCCTCATCCCACCAATGCTCTGTTCCAGTCACCTTTAGTGAGGTAATGAATAGAAAGAAATCCTACCTGGACATCTGGATATTCCAATTGCAACTTTCCCTCCTTGTCATAGGTATAAACTGTGAAATCTTTGGGCAGCAGTTCTCTGCAATGAAAGGGGAGTAGGAATACAAGAGGAATTTTATGAAATGACTATGACATTGGAGCAGAGCAGTAAGATGGTTGTAATCAAAAGTGTGACAAATAGGCAAATTGCAATTAAATAAGGAAACATTAAAGAGGAAAACCCTCCAAAATTAACAAAGAAATAGTATATTTTCAAAGCAAAATTCAGGAGACCAGAATGGTAGAACTGCTAATGAAATCAAACCAACCACAAACCCACTAAACTGTGCTAAAAGCCTGCTTCCAAGCACAAAAAAAAAAAAAAAATCCTAGCCCTCAGTCTGCTGCATATGCCCCTTCTCTTCCCCAGTTTAGGGAGGAAGTGCATTGGGAAAGTCTCCCACGACCAAGACTGCTGCACCACCCTGGTAACTCCATTGATAAGGTGCAGCTGAATTCCCATGTTTCTGAGGGTCAGGGCCTTGACAAGTGGCAGCTGGAGTTCCCCAAGGGCTTGCACAGTTGTGTCTCTTTCACAAGGGCAGTTTGGAGCAGCAGTAGCCTGGTAAATGACCATGTGCTGGTGCTGCAAGTGGCCCTTAAACTCCAGACAGACAGCATCTATATCAGTGGTGAGTTCTCAGTATTCAGACCTTGGAAAGAAAAATCAGTTCCTCATTTATTAGTGTTCTTGTGCTACTGAGACAGGAAAAAACACAAAACTAAAACAATAAACAAAATCCAGAAAAAAGTGAAAATATTTACTTGAAATACAGTTCAGCTTGTTTATTTTTAGCTGTGAATGGAAAGAATCATAGATTCCCTGGGTCTCCTTGGAGTAATCTGCAGCTTCCTGCTCTGAAGGGGATTCCCCAGGGCTGCAGGAATCAAAAAACATCTCTGGCTGATGGCCAGGACACTAGGACTCAATCTCTTCCCATTCTGCAGAGCTGGGATATACCTGCACTTCCCACACAGAATCCCAGGATTCAAACCTCATGTGCTACCTACTTGTCATCTGGACACAACAGTCTGAATAATTACTTAATTAATTTAAAGAAATTCATCACTTACTTGTTCTTTTCTAGATGAATTGTATATTCTTTTCCTTCAATCTCAACAGCATATGACACCTTGTCCTGAATATAAAGAAAGGTGCATTTTACTCATGTTAATAAGTAAAACAGTCTTTGAAACCAACAAAGCTGGATGAGCCTGAAATTTATTTTGTAATTGTCCCTGCCTCCAGAACCCGGCACCCTTTCCTGTGTGACTCGGAAAAAATCACATTAAGGAAATGGTTTCAAAATACAACTGTGGTATTCTTATTCCTTCTTTTTAAAACTTCCACAGAAAAGTTCTGAGTCAGAGTCAGAAAAGGACAACACAGTTTTTTTACTGAACATGATGCAAGTTTTACATTCAGATCAAAAATCCACTGCAGCAACTCGTGACCTCTGGAGGAGGGAGGTACTTCTGCACCCCAGCTGCCAGCAGTGCCAGAGGTGATGCTCTCTGCAAGGCCAGACATTTCCCTGCTGCCAGGTGAATCCAGCCACATCCCATGGGCATTTCAGGTCAGTTTTGGGTGGACTTTATTTGGAAGTAGACACTAAACTGAAGGTATGTCTAAGACTGCTCAGCACCTGTATTGAGGAGCTGTTGGAGGCCTCTCGCCGTTCTCTTCCCAGCCTCTGTGGAGTTACAACTTCGTAGGAAGTGAGCAGGGAAATCTCCTGGAAACCTGGAAAGCAGAACAGAAACAATGGCTAAAGGAACAAAGCAATCAAGAGGATTAGGCACAAGGAAGAAAACACTGCTTCAGGAAAAGTCCACACACAGAAGAGCACAGAGCAAACCTCAGAGCAAGGCACACTTGGATTGCCTTGCAAGGGGCCAGGGAAAACAACACAGAAACAGCAGAGAAGACACCAATTTTTCCAGAAGGTTTCAAATTGAAATCTTCACATTCCAGTTAGTGTCTTACCGGTACTCATCTCACACACCCCCACTCTTCATCAGCAGGAATCAGCATTTGAAACAGGTCAGCACGGCAAAGACTCACTCAAGGATACCCAGTGTGAAACCAGGTGTCCTGTGCTGCAAAGCTGCAGAACTGCCCCATGCAGCCTCTCTCAAGGAGCTCCAGCAGCTCCTGCACTCCCCCATGGCACAGCTCAGCCTCACACCCTGCACAGGACAGCCAAACTCCTGACCCGAGGCTGGTGCTCCTGTTCATTATACTCTTAGAGAGCTCCCAAGGGCCTCATCAAAACAACTGAGGTGAGACAAATCCCTGCAACAAAGCAACCGTCACAGATTCCTTTATAAATTATTTCTATATGCAACATCAGACAGATCTGAACCAATCAAGTCCACACACCAAGATCTCTTTACTAGTTTTTGCAAGCAACTGTTTTATATTAACTGTGTAAACAACTATCAATTGTGCATACAAATTACTTTTCCCATCATCTCCTGGTGCCTGGCTCGGAGCTGCTCCCCCAGGAAGCAGGAGGTGGGCCAACCCAGATCACAGGCAATATCCAGAGAAATGGTTTTCCTGCCTCATGGCAAGGGAATCAATGAGCTCATCAGAGGAGTACGAGCTTCCCAACAAAGGTAGAGGGAAGAGAACAGATATCCTCACTGTCTGCCTCCAGAAACGATCACCACATCTGGGGCAGGTGAACAAATGTTTGGTGTCCAAGATCTTCCATAATGTCTCAAGTGGGACTGGATGCTGCATACAGTTAAAACCAGCCCCTCTATGCCCACCAAAACTCACACTCCATCTCCAAAGGGCCTGTGGCTTCTCTAAGTTGCAGGACAGCACTGTGAGCTCAAAGCCTCCCTGAGAGGCCTTTGGAGAATGGGCAGGACCCCCCATTTAAATGCCAGGGGATCCCCAAAAAGCACCAGGCTGCAGTGACATTTAGGCTCCTTCAGATGCTTTCACCTCCTCCTCCCATCCCTGGCAAGCTGATATACATCACCATCATCACCTTGGGTCAGCACTCTAAAAGGCATCCCAAGGGAAAAAAGCAAGTCCACTCCCACACTCCTTCCACCACTGTTCCAAAGAACAAGCCATCAGATCACTTCCAGCTTCCCTCCCATGACAGCACACATGGCCTGTGCTATCCTGGTCTGCCACACAGCATTTCTGTCACCCCAGCACAGGCACAGCCCCACTGCTTCTCAGGAAACCACACAGGGTGCACACTGCAGCAGAACTTCCATTAATACAGTGTTTGTAGACAAAAGGTATCAAAAAAGGAGAGATAAAATTCCTGAAAACAGCCCCTTACGTTCACTAGCCACAGAACACAGAGTCAGTACCTCCCTGGCCTGGAAACAAGCAAGGGAAGGGCTGCTTCATTTCCTGGAATGAAGCACCAAAAGCACAAACTGCAGCAATCACTTCTCTGCATTTGTCATTTCCAACCACATACCCAGCCCCGAGTTCCTGCAGGTCACTGCTCTGCCCCTGCTCCTTTCCCACTGCCATTCCCACACGCCCGTAGTGGTGGGGATGGGACACTGGGCCAGGTCCTGGGGGCTCTCGAGGCACAGGTTACACAAACAGCAGGACACAGCCAACCTTGGCAGTACTTGCAAAATGACACATTTGCCCAAGAGCAACTTGGAAGCAGAAGACAAATAAGTGAATCATCACATAAAGAGAGCTGGGAGGGATTTCTGGGAAGAGTACAACTCCAAGAGGATCCTCTTAGAGCTGCAGCACTAAAAGAGGACAATTTTCAACTCTGAATGGTCTGACAGTTCTCTCCCCACTTTCTGCCCTCCTTCCCATCCTTCACCACCCCCAGTTTGGGAATCTCCATCAGGTATCTCCCTGGCACTGCCCCTCACTTCCCAAAGAACCTGTTCCCATGCTGAGTGCCCTGTGCAGCATTTCACATACCACCAGCAACCCTCAAAAGAGGGCACAGAGTAGTTCAATGAAAATCCAACCCAAAGGACAGGAGCAGTTGAGCAGAAAACCAACCCTGCTCCCACTTCTTCCTCCTACAAAGGCCAGGTACAGTTTGCAATTAATTTTTCAGCAAGTCACAGGACTTTTAGTCCTCAGGTGCTTTCAGCCACTGGCCAAGACAGCTGTTGGAGCTGTACCACGTCACTGCTGAGAATGTGACATGTTGATGACCCACTTCCAGGCTGAGATTTTGTTTCCGGACAGAAAATCACATCTGCATCCACAACCATATTTATCTCATCTCATTAAAGGCTGCTATTAATTATCAAGCATTGGAGACAACTAGGAAGATGTGAATCATCTTCCCCTCCCCACCCCAATTCCACCACAGGAATTCCATGCATGCTCCACGGCATGTGGGAGCTTGAAACCCCAGACACTGAGGGAAGCTCTGGGGGTGTTCAGGTAAATGTTTCTGAGGTGCCTGACAGGTAAGATTCAGTAAAGAGCAAACTGCATCCTGCTAGACCTTGGTATGCCCATGGGTCATTGGCTCAGTTACAGAATCACAGCACACAGCTACATCCACCCACACTCACACTTCCCCTCAGTTATCATCCTTCCTGAGCTGTGACTCCTCCCCAGGCCTGCTAACAGAAGGTCAAAGGTACGCTCTTCAATAGAAGAAAAAATAATAAAGAGAGAAGTTCAGATTGTGGCCTATTACACCACAAAACAGAACAGGCTAATTTCATAAAAACAAACTCATCAGCATGTGAGCAGATCAGCAGCTAATACCAAAACTCATTAAGTTAACTGTGGTTATCATTGATTACAATTAATAGCTGAAGTCAGCTGCACCAGTCACTCCACACTTTGGCAAGGGATTGCTCACCAGAAATGCCAAAAGGATTACACAGCCATGCAAGCCCATCAGGGCCCCAGGCAGGAGCAGTTCCACATGGAGCATCTCCACCAAGCATCCCCCATCTTCAAGGGATCAGCTCATTGTGCTTCAAGCTGCACCTCCGATCCCCAAAGGAGGTGCAACACTCACTCCCTTCTATCTCCAAATCCTCAGATTTCCAGTGTGCTCATACTTCCCTCTCCTTTCCTGCAACTAAGGAACATCAATATTATGTATTTCCTTACACCTCAGACTGTTCTGGCTCCACTCTCCTGTCAGAGATACACCTATCCCAGAAAAGCACCTGCCACAGGACACACCAGCCCAGAGAGGTCTCACACACGCTTTGTGTGTTTATGGATCTCCACAAACTGCCATTCAAAACAGACAGCACATGTCTGATTCACTTGCCATTTAACCTACTCTGACACTGATTTCCTTTCCTGCCAACATGTTCCTGCTCCCCATTTTTCACCCTCTCATACTTGTACAGATGATTATGTCCACCTCAGCAGAACACTTTGCACCATCCTTTCAAAGCCACTTATTCCTGACAGATACTTCTCTCGTGCTCAAATCACTGGGATTGCTATCCCAGCCTTTATGGAGCCTGAATCTCATCTGACTGGGAGGTACCAGCTGCCAGCTCAATCTGCATTCTCCATATCCTATTTTCAGAATCATACAGGAGTTTGCCAAGCAGTGTCTAAGGACAAACTTCCATGACCTGGCTTACTTACATGTCTTTCAAAACAACAGAACCACTGCTGGTGGATTTCTCCAGGCAATGACACACCAGGAAAAGCATTTTTTTGGTGCACTTGACTTTTGCACTGAAGTCACAGTTGAAGTAGGGTTTACTCTTTGAACTACTGCAAGCAAAAACCTCCTTCACTTTCACTATGCAAATATTATACCAGTCCACTTAAAAATGTTTAGAGGTTTATACAAAACACAAAGATAACAACTCTACTGCTAAATGTAGGAATGTTTTCTGTGGAGCCAACAGTTCCAGCTCCTCCCACACCTCAAAGGTTAAAGAGTGCCTCAGTGGTGCTTCATCTTCAAAACACCTGGGAACATCTGGCCAGCTGCTCTGCTACAGGGCACTGCTCCTTGGGACTTTTGTTTCTATCTCTCCCTCCCCTGCTCTCAGTCTCCAGACCTGCTGGGTCTCCTCCTGTGCTGGTGCCTTTCAGAAGGCAGGAAGAGATGACCAACCATCATGGCAAGAGAAGCAAACTCATCAGTATGTATTGCTCACGTGGAATATTTGTATAACATTAAATCTGGACAGAACAGTTCATGAAATTTCTTTCAGTATTTCCCTAGGGATGTTGGACATTGATCAAGTTACGGAGCTTTTCCACAGAAATATTTCCTAGAAAATTCTTACTCCCTCTTGCTGAAATCCAGACCTATGCTGTAAGTGTTTCCTGTCTAGACTCTCCCCATTCCTTCTGCCCTTCCTAAAGCCTAATTTGTCTGCAAGACAACAGCTCCCCTTGTTCCACAAAAGGGACTGTCACACACGTCCACTGGTACTGCCACAACATCCTCTGCACCTCAGAACCTTCCCACAAGGAGAAGCAGGGTAAAGCTGTGCTATCCTCTGGAGCAAGATGACCCCTCCTGTGGGTCACTGGCCCTGGGGTCCCTCCCTTCCACCCAGGACAGCGTGCCTGTGGACAGGAGCTGAGCATGCTGAGCCCACTCACTTCCTCCTATCTTACCAGCTGTGAATGTCAGCTCTGCTTTCTCAGCTGAGTTCGTGGGAACCTTCTCTTTAGGGACATCGTGGGCTTTACATTTGGCCATCAAATGGAACTGTGAAATGCACATTCTAATCTCTTTATTTTAACTTGAGAAATAATAATGATAAAGACATGCAGAGACTCTAAAGTCATGGTTCAAACTTCCTTTTTCCAAAAGCAAGGCACTACAAGAAGCAGCATTAACTACATTGAAATCTCTTTCTCTCTTTCCTTTTCACATGGACGAAATAACCACAAACCTCCTCTTTGCTGAATGATTGTCCCAGACTTGTTGCACTATGGGTGAGACAGTGCTGTGTTTTCTGTGATCTGAACAAAAGAATTATCTTTACCAAACACCCTATCTCCCCAGAAATTTAAACCCAAGCATTTAGGTACTTCAAGAATTGTGGCCAAGCCTGGCTGGAACATTCTGGTGTGTGTATGACACCAAGTATCAAGAAAGAGATGGAGTGGCACAAAACAGTCTCTGCCTGTGAATTTTTTTTTTAATTCATACAGTCAAACCTTGAAGGCTCCTGTGGACACAAACAGGAGAGGAGAAGCCACACACACATATCCCTTAAGGATACACATCACTATGTGATTATGGTCATTCAGGAATCTTCAAATAATAGTTTCTGGTAACACTCCACTTCTGCCTTACATCCCTGTGTCAAAAGCACTTATAACCCAGAAGTTGGAGGTTTCTACCATCTCTTTCATGCCCATACCTCAGGCAAGGGATGTTCATTAGGTTTGGCATTAACAGCTGGGACAGAGAGGGACATTACCATCCACCACCAGGAACCAGTACCAGAGTTTCGTTCCTACAACTGAAATCTTGTTCTTCAAAACACCAACCACTCAATCGGAAGCACAAGCACCTGGTATCTCAGAGATGCACTATTTCCACCTTCACTCCTCGGGCTCCAGTCAGGCAGCTCCCAACATGCTGTGCTATCCCCACCACCAGCCACCTCTCAAAGCTGGCTTTCACCTCACACAGCTCATGCACCCTCCAGCAACAACGCAGCAAGTGAGAGGAAGGGATTCCAGAACAGAATCCCTCAAGGAGAGGCACACACCGCATAAGCACTGTCCTCAGCATCAAGCACCCGTACCAAGTTCTACCCAAGTTGGGAAGACCTGACTATAAAAACATGTATTAATGACGAACCCAAATGTTTTACACAGTGCACATGTTCCTTCAGGAGGGGGAACCAACGACAGAGGAGATATTTCTGCCTGTCATGTATGTATAGCCTTGAACCAGCACCTTAGGAGCCCATAAACAGAACCATCTCAATTCATAAACAGTCCCTAAGGACAGCACAGGACCAACTCCCTAAAAGCCCCGCAGAACGATGGCACTGAGTCCCCCCCTACCTCCCTGGGGACAGCAGCCTGCGGGATCCTGCCCCATTCCTGAGCTCCTCGATGGCCAAGGCCACCTGCACTGACAGGGCAGCCCTGCTTCTCTCCGGGCTCTGCCTCCTGCTCCGTACGAGCCCGGCAGAGCTCACCTGATACGGGAGGGCTGAGGAGCAAAGAGCCAGCGCTCGTGGGACACCTGCGAACCCGGGCGGGTGCGAGCGGACCCGAGGTCACTGCTGGGATCGCCCCCTCCTCTGGAGTTGCATGGGCCACACGAGGGACCCCGCTGTCCTGCTGGGCCCTCCGCGGCATCCCCGACCAGGAGCACGTCGGCACAGACGACTCTGGGCAGGGCACAGGTGGGGCTGCCTCCCACAGGCCCTCCTGTGACACCAGCCACCCCCGGCACCGCCGCGGGCCGAGCGGGGACACCGGGCAGCAACCCCACGCTCTGGCCAAGCTCCTGGGGGGGTCTCTGCCCTACCTGCCACCCTTCGAGGGCACGGGACGGGAAGCGGCTGCCAGACCCTCCCCAGATGGCCCCGGGGAGGGGTGACAAGGGGGAGCCCGACCCTCCGGAGGGGACGGGGAAGGGGGAACGGCGCTGTCCGGGAAAGGGAACTGAGGGCCGAGGGGGGTGCGGGCGGCAGGCCCGGCCCCGCGCACTCACCCGCGGGCTGCCCGGGCGCGGCCGGCGGCGGCAGGAGGAAGATGAGAAAGAGGAGGAGGCGGCAGAGGCAGCTCCAGGCCAGGGCCATGACACTCCCTGCCCACATCGCCCAGCCCGTGGGGCGCTGGGTCCGGCCGGCGGCCCCTCGGCCTTATGGAGCTGGGCCGGGGCCTGCGCTGCGCCGCCCCGGGGCGGAGCCGTCCGCCCTGCCCNCCCGGCACGGCCCTGGGCTCGGCCCTGGGCAGCGGCACCGCCCCGGGGACACCTGGACGGGGGCGGGAAGAGCCTCAACCTTCCCAGTGCTTTTTTGGACTAAAAACTGCCAGGTACCAAAAAGCGATGGGGTCCCAAAGGAAACGCCCGCGAAGGGAGCTGGTGGCGGCGCAGACTGCGGCCACCACGGCTCTGCTGGCCTTTCCTGCCAAAAATCTGCACTGCACACTGGAAGCACAGAACCACTGAATATCCCGAGCTGGAAAGGGCCCACAGGGATCATCAAGGCCCTGCACAGACACCCCAACAATCCCACCCTGGGCATCCCTGGGAAGCGTTGTCCAAACCCTCCTCGAGCTCTGGCAGCCTCGGGGTTGTGACCTTTCCCTCGGGAGCCTGTTCAGTGCCCCACCACCCTCTAGGGAAAGAACCTTTCCATAAAATGTTGGAAGCACATGAAAACACATCATGTCAGCCCCTGGTTGGGCAATACCACAGGTACAGGTGAGCAAAAGAAACTCCCCAGAATGAGAAGGCATCACAGGCTTTGCCCTCCGCTACAAGCACCAGGCACATTGCCCTGCTCCACCAGTGGCCCATGGACAGACAACCTGTCAGGGCATCTTCGGAGCTCTGCGTCATCCTCCAGGAAAATGAGGAACAAACACATGACAGACGCATCACTTTGTGAGCGAGTAATGGCAAAGTGACGCAATATGCAGCCTGAAGGAGCCCAGACAAACACAATAGTGAGGTTATCCATCTCCATCCGCTACAGAAGCTGCACCCAGCTCTTGAGGCAGGGAATAAACACCCTGTGCTTGGGCATTACCCAAGATACTGGAGGCTCCTTATGGGTTATGATAATAGCATGGATCACACATGGACACCTCTGTGCACTGTACAAATAATGCACAAACATGAATCATCCTGTGGTTCCTGCCTGAGGGGCCTGAGATTCCCAGGTTCAAGTAAGAGCCACATCTATCTCCCTTGGCTCCTCCTGTGACTCAGCAGCACTACTGCAGCCCTGTGACACTAGGAACTGCAAACACACCTCCACACGGGACCGACGGGACAGCTGGGGCAGCTCCTGAGCCCACGGTTTGGGTAAAGTCAAATTCCTGCTCATCTGCTCAGCCAGGGGCACCACACTTGGGACAACCACATCAGCTGGTATGGTGGGAGCTGCTCTGGGAGAAGAACCAGGTAAAATCAACCAATAAATCCTAGAGGTCTGCAGTGTGTGAAGCCACAAATGAGACCTCGGAGCTGAGCACTGGATTAGGGCTGTTTGCTGGCTCCAGCACGGACTCTGCAGACTGGAATAAAGCACAGTGAGAACACCCATTGCAGTGAGATTTCCAAGTACAGACATATTGTCCCTCCTACGGCTGAGATAGGAGCGATTCTCCCTTAAATCGGCACAAAAGGCAGAGACGGGGAATGGCTCAGTGGAGTCAATTTACTATGGAAAAGAGCACAAATACACCCGAACCTGGGCTGCCTCCCACTCCCACGGGCGGGGTGACACTGGCGGAAGCCGCACGGTTCAAGCGCCATCCCGGGCGGAACCAATCGCTGATGTGGCCGCTGAGCCGCCCCGCTGCCCGTTACCGGCAACAGAGACCCCTGAGAGCCCTTCTCCGGTGCAAAGGGTGCCGCTCTTCGGGGGGCGCGGAGGGCGCTCACCCGGCGGAGGGGCCCCCGAGCCCCGGCTGGGCACCTTTTGAGCCGGAGCGGCGGGAATGAAGCCGGGAGCGGCCCCGGGATGGAGCCCCGAGCCTCGGCCGAGGCACAGCGGCCCAGGGACCGGGCCCGGAACGGCGCGCGCGGCGGAGGATGACGCAGGCCGAGGAGTTCGCGCGCTGAACCAGCGCCCCTCCCCCCGCCTTCGCCCATTGGCTGCCAGCCCTCCACGGCAGCAAATCCCCTCCTCGCCTGGCGCAGCTTCTTCCGCCTTCGCGCTGATTGGCTGCGAGCGGCTTCTCCCCGCCCCCGGCAACGCGCGCCCATTGGCTGCGGGCGGCGCGTCAGCGGGCGCCCATTGGCTGCGGGCGGCGCGGCCCGAGGCGGGCGAGGCGGCGGTGCCGCCATGGCGCCGGCCG
>VZTR01024381.1:156756-197344 GCA_013400775.1 Chaetops frenatus
CCGCCCTCACCTCCCGCTCCTTCCCCGCAGCCCCGATGAGTTCGTGGAGTGCGAGGAGCCGGTGGACCACGGCGGGAACGCCACGGCGCAGCAGGAGCTGGGCCACGGCTGCGTGAAGGTGAGGGCAGGGCAGGGCAGGGCGGAGCGGGGCGGGGGGGCGGCGGCCCCCGGGCCCCGCCGAGCGCTGAGCTCTGTCCCCGCCGCAGTTCGGCGGACAGGCCCCCCGCGAGGTGGATCACACGCGGGTGCAGTGCCGAGCGCTGGACGGCATCGAGTGCGCCGAGCCGCGGAGCTTCCTGCGGGGCAGCCGGCCCTGTGTCAAGTAGGAGAGTCCCTGTCCTCCCTCCCGCCCACCCGGCGGACGGAGCTCCCCCAGGGGAGGCTGACACTCCCTGACCCCGCCGCATCTTCCCTCGCAGGTACACGGGACACTACTTCATCACCACTCTGCTCTATTCCTTCTTCCTGGGCTGCTTCGGAGTGGATCGGTTCTGCCTGGGCCACACCGGCACTGCCGTGGGGAAGCTGCTGACCCTGGGGGGCCTGGGCATCTGGTGGTTTGTGGATCTGATTCTGCTTATCACCGGTGGGCTGATGCCCAGCGATGGCAGCAACTGGTGCACGGTGTACTGAGGAGGGGCAAGGCTGGCCCCAGCTGCAGCCCCTAGGTGGCCCGAGCACCTGCACAGGCTCTGCCTGGCACAGCGTGGACTCAGAGACCTGTAACTCCGCGTGTGGAACAGTTACTGCTGATAATGACTCTGTACCAACATTGGACACAAAGTTGTTCAGGATATGTTTTGCTTGTTTAAAATAATCTGGCTTCCTGCTGCAAATAGTGACAGCTTAAGAAATCAGACTTTGCAAACACAGGGGGTCAAACAAACATTAATAAAATCTGGAGGAATTAAAAATAAAAGCTGGAAGAAGCTGACTCCACAAACTTCGGGGATTAGTAGAGTCACAGCCACCCAGAGATGAAGGCCACGGGGTCATGGTCTACTCCTGAGCCCCCCCTGCCAGGCCATTAATCCACAGTCCTGAGCCCTGGCTACCTTGGGGTCATGGGCCACCCAGCCAGGGGACCCAGGGCCCAAGGCCAGAGCCTTTCAGGCTGAGTAGCCCCTCTTACAGGGACTCCATGGCAAAGCCATGAGCTCTAATTCTGCATTATCAACACCCTGTACGCTCCTTCAGGGGAATCTGGGTTAGATTTGGTTAAACCTGCACCCTCTAGAGAACACTTCCCCACTCTTGCAGGGGAACTCAGACCTCTCTAAAGCAGCACTTGTCACTCATTCATGACAGAGTTCATTTCTACCCAGAGCTGTTGGGAACATCTGGGAGCAGCCAGAGAGCTGGGAAAGGGCCAGAGCAGCCAAGGGGCAGCTCCCATCTGTGTGCCAGACACCTCTCTGGCTCCAGCCAAGGGGCACCTGCAGCACCCAAAGGGTGCAAGAACCTCACACCCGAAAGAGGAAACCCCACCAGCTGTAGGTTAAAAACTTAACCAAGCTGAATAAAATGAGAAAAGGAAGCTGCAGCAAGTCCTAGCCAGAGCCAGACACAAAATCTATGTATGCAAATGTCTGGTCATGTTTGAGATAAAACAGCAAACACATGCTCCCAGTTTGGCAGCTTCCACTGGGGGGGCAGGGGGGCAGCTTTGTCCTGAAAATGCCATTCCTCAGCAGAACAACAGGGCTGGAAAGTCCATGGAGGGGAAGAAACCTGGCAGCAACCCAGAAAGAAAAAAATAATAATCCCATGTGCAAAAGCCCACTGTCAGTAACAGCTCCCGTGTCTCCAGCCCCCACTGCCAGCTCACAGCAGGACCTTGGTCCAGCAGCTTCCCTCCTCCCCAAGGAACATCTGCGACCTTGGTCCAGAGTGACAGAGGTGTGATGTCCCTGCCCTCACCATGCACTGTTCCTCCCCAGCCCAGAGCTCTTCCCTTGAGCATGGGCAGCACCCACTGCTGGTCCTGGGCTCTCCCCAGCTGCTGGACCCTGTCCCCCACACTGGTGGGGACAGCATTCAACTCCACGGCAACCCTTACCCAAAACACACAGTGCAAATGGACAGCCTGGGAAAGTAATTGGGATTTCCTTCTTTATTTAAAAACACAGGGGAGAAGGGGCATTCCAGCATTTACAGGTGAGAGGTGGGGGGCAGGCAGCCCTCACCCCAGGAGTCACAGAGCATTGCCCACACGAGGGCCAGGGCCCTAAGAGCACTTGAAATCCCCAGCCAGCACTTTCAGAAACATCAGGAACCACGTGGGAACATCCATTAGAACAGAGCAAACCCCTCTCTCCCAGCACTCTCCCCTCCCAAGGCACCCCAAATCTGCAGAGCCCCACAGCACACAGGAGGGAGCAGCTCCGGGGGGCCGTGTCCATCCCACGCCTGAGTCACGAGTGAACACAGAGCTGAGGGGAGACCAGTTTGCTTTAAAATAACCACAAAACTCCACCAAGGTCTGGCCACATCCACCCAGTCCTTTGGAATGGGAGGGAAATCCCTCCCTCCCAACAGCACCTGCACTATGGACGGCTCTGGAGCCCAGCTGAGCTGCACACTTGTTTGAACCTTCAGCCTTTCTGCTGTCCTGGGGATGCAGGAGGGTGGGAATGAACAAGTGGAATGTTGCAATAGTGCTGGAGCCACTGGTAGTTTCTGCTCCTGGATAATTAACCTTAATTGTGCAACAAGCCTCTGCTTTACCTTCCCAGGCCTGAGGAAACTCTGCAATTATCAAGCACCAGGAATACTCGGGCGTCTGTGGTTCCAAGGCCTTGCACAAAAGAATCATCCTCCCTCTACAGTCCCTGCTCTCCAAAACTGAGGTCAGAGTGCTGTTACTGAACGCTGTGACTCTGCTGGATGGGCTTACCAAACTACTAAAACATTCTTGAAACAGTGTTAAGAGCCAAACAGCAAGTCAGCCTAAAAAAATGAAAGATTTCAAATGCTAGTGCAAATAAAGCAAAAAGGAGCAGAAAAAAGGAACAGGAGGATCTAGGTAACTACAATTAAATAATGTTAACACTCTCCCTGTTCTGTTTGCATCGATTCCCACTCATTTTCATGGTCTCTGTGCTCTCCAGCACCCCCACACAATCCCATTTGAGACCCTCTTGACCCTGAACACGGGGGACCCCATTCCTGCCTCCCCCAGCTGCAAGAAGGCACCTCTACTGTGCCCACCCCACAGCAGCCCCACTGGTCCCACAGGGGACTGAGGCAGGAAGGTGCAACTGGAATCGTGTTAAGGTCAGTCCTGCTAATCAAGGCTCAGGCTGAGGCTGAGGCACAGCTGTCAGTCAGCTGGAGGCCCCAGAAGGGCTGGGACAAACCAGACGTTCTGCTCCTGGGGAACACATTGGGCTGAGTTTGCAGAGCAGAGGACGTGTCATGGCCAGGGAAGTGAAAGGGAAGCTGAGTTCTCACTCGGCACCCGGGGATTGCACACACTTGTGGGGTGAAGGTATCAGATGATCTCTGCCGAGGGAACACCTGGATTTTCTACAAACTATTTATCACACCTACAGGAGCTCATTTGGTTATGCAAATGACAATTCACATTGCTCTAGAAACTCCTGCTGGTTTCCATCTTGGGCAGGCAGTGGGTGAGTTGGCTGGACAAGTCTGCCCAGTTTCCTTCAGGTGCTCGGTATTTGGTGCTTTTTGCTAAAAGCCCTTCACTATCTGGCATGGCTACCTGTGCCCAGGTGTGAGCAGTGCAAAACTGACATCATACCTGAGGATGCTCCCACCTGGGAGCCACCACTACTCCAGCTGCCAGCCCTGGCTCGTGCTCAGGAAGTACCGAAAAGCCTCTGGAGGGGCTGAGCACCTGCCCAGGCTGGGGTTCAACAGGAGCCACAGGTACAAAAAGACATAATTAAAAGCCAGCAGATGGCTGATAAACCTTTGTATGGGCAGTGGGAAGAGCTGGTCTCTGAGGGAATGAGTCACTGTAAGGGGAAGCTGCAGTGAGTCCCCTGTGTGGGCAGCTGCAGGCTGGTGTCTCCCAGCTCTGCCCTGGGGACTCTGAGCAGCATCAAAGGGGAGAGAAACATTTTACAAATGACAAGAAAGGCCACACTCCCCCTCATGCCTCCAAGACCTCCTGCCACTTCCTCCAGACCTGGTTTGCAGGGGAAATGATGCAATTGCAGAAGATGTCCCCTCATACAGGCCCTCAGCATCTCCTGCCCTGCACAGTGAGTGCCAGCAGTGCCCGGAAGCACCTTGCAAGAAACTGAACCACTGGGGCCAAGCCTGGGCAGAAGCAGCCAGGGACCCCTCTCCCCACCGAGCAGGGCACCGGGATGTGGGTCCAGACGGATCCTGCACCGCAGGGAAGGGCTGTGGTGGAGGGAAGGGACCACCTCGCACACCCCAAAGCGCCCCACAGGGATCCCTGGCAGCCTGAGAGGTGGCGCCAGGGGCGGCTCGGTGCCCGGTCAGACGTCCGAGGTCCGGATACTTTCATCATCCAGGTCAAAGGCAAACAACTTCTCCTTGAGATGCTGTGGCTCGGAGCGGTGCCGCAGGCGCGTGCCGGGCACGGCTCTGCCCTCACGCTGCCCAGGCCCTGGCACCAGCGCCGAGTCTCTGAGCGGCACCGGCAGCTCCGGCGCCGGCCGCTGCCCCTCTGCCGGCGGCACCGGCGTCCAGGGCTGCCAGGAGGATGTGGAGGGGGCCCTGCACAGGGCTCTGCGCTCCTCCGCCGATGGCCGCGCCTGGGAGGGGGCCGAGGAGCCCCCAGGCCTGCCCATGGAGGTGGATCTCACAAAGGACATCTCCTGCAAGGACAGGGCAGAGTCAGGCTGGTTATAATAAATAAATACCTTGGACATTGGCATAATCTCCGTTTGACGCTAAATATGAAACAGGAAGTGCGTGACCTACCCTGGGGCAGGTTTTCAGGGCCTGGACTGCCCCTGTGATTGCCCGGATCCAGCTGTGCATGTCCTCGGGGCTGTCCGCCTGCAAACACAGCAGCCCCATGAGGCTCTGCCTCCTGCCCTGTGACAGACACACAGAGGCACCAGCTGTCCTGGCATTCCCAAGGTTCAGGTCTGCCTTCTCCTGCTCTCACAAACAGCCCCTATTATAATCAATCCCAAGGAAGAAGTTAATCCCCCTGCAGTTCTCCCTCACACCCTTGTATCACAGCTCCATCTGCTCGTGTTCGCTGGAGAAGGGCTGTGGGGAATGACCCACTTCTCGAGAGCTGAAATTTCTGCCCCAAAGATTATCCCGACCTCGGCTGCTCACCTGGATGTAGAAGGTCCTGGAGCTTGTTATGATTTCAAAAAGGTTGTCCCGCAACAGGAGGTCACTAGAAACAGTGAGAGAGAGACAGTCACAACCTAGGAACCATCATGGACAGAAAAAACCCTGTCTTTATCTTCATCTCTGGAGTGTGCCAAGGAGGAACATATTGAAGGCAAACCTTGGATCTCATTGGGATTTTGAAAAGAGTCCAGATCCCCAGAGAGCTTCAGCCAGAAACCCCCCAGCTCTACCATCAGCTGGCAAACCCCTGCCCTCCCCCACCATATTCCACTGCATTCCCAGCTCATTTTAAATATCAGCTTGCTATTACTTATTAGGAATAAACAGTTCAGAGATACATTAATACATAATATTTTTACTTTAGCTGAAGAGGTTTGTTTTCTTAGGTTATTCTTCATTGCAAGTCTTTAGGTTACTTTGATTTTACCAGTGTTGGCTGCAATAACTTGTTCCCGAGACACTGCAGCCACCTGGGCTAGTTTAAGGCAAGCACCTCGAGAGCCACTTCCCACGAGCAGCTGGAGCAGCCAAAGCTCCCACTGGCTGCTCTGGCCTGAACCAGAAACACGGCAGGGGAAACATGGGTGGGAGCATTACCCAGACTTGACCAGGCATTCGTGGGTCTTGCAAACATCTTTCAAGAGAATCGAACGCAAAGGCTCCTTGTCCTGCAGAGGAGAGAGGAGACAATGGTGGGCTTGGCTGGCCCTGAGGCTGGGACGTGCCTCCTCCAGAGGTCCCTGCACCCTGTGCCAGCACAGCAGTGGTGCCAGAGCCCTGCTTGGGGTGCTGGGGGAGCTGCTCACCTGCTCACACTTGTAGTAACTGATGGAAAACTCATCCAGAACAAAGTACCGCCGCTTCCAGCTCTTCCTCTGGAAAAGAGAAGGAAATCGCTCAGTCCTCAGCCCTGCCACTCTCTGTCGAGGTCCTGCATCCAGAGCATCCCTGGAGCACACCCAGCCCGCGGGGGAGCGGCAGCCCCGGCCCCTGCCCGGCACTCACCACGTTGCCCTGCTTGACACAGAAGCCGCTCTTGAGCGGCAGGGGCCCAGCGGGCGGCTTGGCGGCCGAGGGGGGGATGTAGCTCTGCGAGCGCCGCAGCAGAGGGTGGGGGGCCGCCTCGCTGCCCTCCCCGCCGTCCTGACAGAGAGAGCAGAGTCACAGTCAGCAGGGAGGGCATCCCTGCTGGAAGGCAGCACTCCCCTTCACAGGGAAAAGCCACCTGACACGAGTCCCGAGTGAAGTGTGTGAGCCAAGGGCTCATGGCAGTGCTGAGCACGGCAGGGGAATGAGCCAGAGCCCAGACCTGGTGTTCTCTCATTGTGTGCAGCTTTCCGGGCTGCTGCCCTGGTCCTACTCACCCTTTTGGCAACCATGTGTTAAAACCAAAAACCAGAAAGGCTGCAGAAAAACAATTTGAGGGCTGAAGATAATCTCCTGCAGCAGGGGAGTTAATAGAGCTCATCTGCCTAGCTCGTTATGCACCAAGAGGTGACTCGACTGCACTGCTGAAGGTATGAGGAGAACAAGAACCACCAGGCAAACATAAGTTAGAAAGGAATGCTTCCCAATAGGAGAAGGCAATATACCACGGGAATTAATTGCTCAGAAAAGCCGTAAAGTCTCTGGTTCTCGTTTTCAGAGCCAAGCTCTCCCAAAGATACTTGAGTGTTTGGTGTTTAGGAAGGGAAGCTGTGCCTCCTCTGGTCTCAAACTGTCCCTCCCCAAGTGCAGTGTTCAATGCTGTAAGCACAAAGGGGCTGTGGTCATGACCAGGTGCCCAGCACCCACCCCTGGCTCCCCTGGGCACATCCCAGTGCACCCCAAGAGCCAGGCCCTGCCCCACCTCCAGCATCATCACAGCAGTGCCCACCCTCCCTTCCCCCCAGCAGTGCAGAAGATGGCTGATATGAAACATCTTCTGCACTCAGCTTCTTCCCCATCCCTCCAGCCCCGTCCTCCTGCTCAGCTGAGGTTTGAGCACTGCCATGGCAGCGGGGTGGCCCTGGCTGCTGCCACCCTTATATGGCCCCACAGGGAACACTGCAGGTTTGGGTAATCCTGCCCCCCCTGCACCTTCCAGCACCTTCCACAGCTGCTTCAGCATCCCCAGGAGAGACACACAGCTTCTTGTCTGGCCGCAAAGTGCTGCCCAGCCCCTCTGGAGAGCAGTGAAGCACAGCTGCAGCATGGCCACCATGGGAATGCCACCCACATCCCAGGCCCGGGGCTGTGCCGGCTCTGTCGGGCACCACACGTGGTGTCCAAAGGCAGAGGTGAGGACGCTCCTGCAGCACGGAGTGCCACATGCCCAGGAGCTGGGGTGATGCTGCTGGCCGGCCTGGGGTGCAGCCAGAGCGTGGGACTCCCCACTGCAGCCTTGGAGCAGCACGGGCTGGGGCACAGCCAGGAAACCACGGACACGCCCAGGAAGCTGCAGCAGGGAAATGGCCATTTCACACGGGGGAAGCAGCAAGAGCACGGAAATATTCCGGCAGCTGATGCACCACCTCCAAAAAACCCCTCTGCACCCCACAACCGTCTGCACACCTCTGCATTGTGCTGAACCCTGCGGCCAGGGAAGTGTTAAAAGCATCTGCCAGCAGAAACTGCTGCAATGATCTAATTCTCTGCTCTATTTTTAGTGCTGCCACTGATAAGAGCTGAAGTGAGACCCAGAGCTGGACAAGTGCCCGAAGGTGGGAGACGCTGGTGGCCACGTGCACACCCAGCTGGGTGCCAGGGAAGGGGATGCAGAGCCACAGCACGCGGTGCCAGCCACCACCCCGGGGACAGCCCCTGTGGCTGCTCTGGTGGGAACACCAGACACAGGGTTCCTCTGCCCTGGGTACCTCAAGAGGGGATTTGCACTCAGGACACGTGGGTGGATGGTGATGGCCAGGAAGCTGAGCAGATTCATTACCTCCTCCTCCTCCTCACACCCCCATCGTCTCATCACACTTCAGAGCGAGACAAAGCAGAGATGTTCAGGGTGCTCAGAGCAGCCATTTATAACTGCAGGGGGAAGGGTTTGCAGGCACATTGTTTCCAGAAATGAAAGTGCAAACCAGCTCACCTGGTTGATGGAGATGGGTGTGTGGACGACTACCCCCCCAACGATCTCAGTTTTGTAGGCCACCTGGAGCTTTCTCTCCTGGGCCTGGGGCACCACTGGAGGCTTTGTGATTTCAGGGGCTGGCAGGACGCTGCCACCCTTTGGCACCTGTGGGAGAAAGGAAGGGATGAGGGGCACAGGGTGACCATGCTGGGCAGCCCCACATCTGCACTGGGCACCCCATCTCGGTCTAATTCAGCAACATCCCTTTAAAAAACAACTCCTGAACAAGCACCCCAGATAAGGAGGGTGTGGAACCCCCTGGGTGCAGGAGGCACCCAGAGGAGAGATGGGAGGTGCTCAGTGATTAAGCATCCCTTCACGGGCGCCTGTGATTCGCCTCTGCAGCTCAGTGAGTTTGTGGGACACTTGCTCCTTTAATTGTCCCCGCTCCACTTACAGCCAGGCTTAATGAGGAGCCGGGTCTGGTTAACAAGGCTGAGCTGCATGGCCACAGCGACACCGGGCACTGCTGTGACCCCAGTCCTGGCTGTGTCCCTGCTGTGAGTGGCTCCGCACCCCTGGGCAGAGGCTGGGCTGCAGCACCACGGCTCCCAGCACTGCCATCACCCCCTCTCCACTCCCAGCTCTTCCCTCTGGCACCTGGCTCTGAACAGAAAGGTGAGTTCCCAAGCTTCCCCTCCCAAGCCTGCACTTCAACTCCCCTAAAGCCAACCCTGCTCCTGCCTTCCCCACAGAGCAGGGCAGAGTGGCAGCATCACCCACATCCTGGTAGCCCTGGGTTTCCCATCCAGCCTTGTGACAACTCCTCCCTGAAGGGCTGGATAAGCCGGTCAGCCAGCTGGGACACAGCCAGAGTCGGGAAGGGCCAGCCAAAATCAGGGTATGGAAATCACCACGGTTTCTTGCAGAACCAGAAGATGCATCTCATTCTCCTGTCACCCCAGCTCCCACCTCTGCCTGCGTGGCAGAATCCCCCTGCCCCACAGGCTGCACAGAGCAGCGACCCTGGAGGAAACTGCTGACAGTACAGCCAGACACAGAGCCCAGGCAGGCTCTGGCTACAGCTCTGCCCAGCTCTGGAGGTGGAGTTTTGTGGTCAATATCAGCTGGACCCAGAAAGAGAAGGCATGAGCCAGAGCAGTCTGGTGACTGCAGGCACAAAGGTTGTCACACTTAATGTATTTGCAGATAAAAAAAAAGAAAATACAAGCTGGGTCTGACCTTGCAGATGAGTTTCCCACAGAGACTACAACATGGCACTCCAGGGATTTTGAAGAAAAAACTCATGGATAGGCCCCAGTCTTAAATTGTTCACGTGATCTTTCCTTACATTTAGTTTACATACCATAAACAACACACATCAGTGCATGACCTCGTAAAACTCTGCTCACGTTAAGCACTGGCCCCACTGCTCACTGCAGTTCAGGAGAAACCCCCAACCCCTTCACAGGGACCCCCCCCATCCAGGCAGAAGCCGTGCTGGAGCCCCCAGACCCGAGCGTGGGCAGTGCCAGCTGAGCATCATCCCAGCCTGCCAGGGCTGCAGGGGGAGGGAGCCCAGCACATCCCCCACTGCCAGGGGCGCCGGGCAGCTGCGGAGCACAGGCTGTGCGAGGTGCTGCATCAGTGAGCATCAGCTCACGGCTCCCTGAGCACACCAGGGAACGAGAGGAGATGGCACAGGAACCCCTCTGGATGCAGGCACGGCTTGCCTCGCCGTGCCCCTCAGTGCAGGGCATTCACTGCGCCTCGGCACTCCAGCCAGCACTCCAGGAAGAATAAAAATGGAATAAATAAGTTACTGAAGCACAAGAAAGCCACCCTTTGACAGCCACAGTGAGGAGCTGGCTGGGCCAGATCCCAGCCAGCAGGAGCAACAAGAGGAGGGCCTGGAGCAGGAGGGGCTGCGGACAGCTCCAACAGGACCTTCTGCTATCCCCCACAGCTGGGCTGGGAGGGTGAAGGAAGATACACAAGTAAACCCCAATCATAAGGATCCCTGGTGGACGGAACAATTGAGAAGAGCATGAAGTAACCTACCGTGATCTTACTGGCCCTGTTCAGTGCTTCCACCCAGTCCTGCAGGTCCTTTTGGTCACTGGCTTGCAAGAAATAGCGCTGGGATAGAGCATTGATAACTGCCAGAGAAGGGAAGGACAGGGAGAGTTGGGAAGGATTCATTGGGCAGCCTCCTGGGGCAGGGAGTCCCCCCACAGAGCTCACCAAGATCCCACTGACTCACCAAAGCAGAACGGAGTTTTAGGCTTCTGTTTCGGGGTGGCAATGCTAACCTGTGACAGAGCAGATCAGGGAAAAAATTACAGATAATGGCACACGCCAATGGTGGCCACAAGAGATGGAAGTTTCCACCCACCCACCCTGCTCCCTGCCTGGGCTCTGCCATCCCAGACAGGACCCCTGAGCAGGACCCCACGCCTATGAGGACAACTTGAGCTACAGCACAGCTGTGCCAGCTGCTGGGAACAGGCCCTGTCAGAACAACACCGACCACATGCAGCAGAGGGTGCCGGGTCCCTGGGGAAGGGCAGCAAGGAGCCAGGACTTTCATCCCCTGCATCCCCCCAGGCACTGGCTGGGCTGAGCAGCAGAGGACAGAAAGCTTTCAAAGTACCTGAAAACATCAGTTCTTCTGGATTAACACAGCCACTGTCATCAGCAATTAAGAGAATTGAGGAAAAATAGTGGTGGTTTTTCCCTGAAGAGTAGGAATCATTTATATAAGAATAATATTTCTTGGGGCTTCACAAACAGCATTCATGGAGTATTTATTCTGACAGTCCTCCTCCTTCAAAGCCAGTCCATAATGCTTTAAATATGTTTTCTCAAGCAAACCTCCATTTTTCTGGTATATTTACTGTTGGTAGTTCCAGACACTGACAGAACCCAACCTCGCAGTTTGTGACCAGATGCTGTCCTGCAGCAATTTTCATTTAAACTAAAACCTATATAATTTATGAGGCTCTTTCCAAAATGGGGAAGGATCAGCCTCCCGGCATTGCTTCATCTGTGCTTAATTTATAAATCATGATTCAGCAGGAACAGAAAGATCTGTCCAATGCTTCAACCAGCTCCAGGATAAAGCTGAGCCTGGCACGGCAGCCACAAGCCCCCCACTCCCCCAAAGCAGCTGAGGGGCCGCTTGCAGGAGGAGGATGATGGCAGCTCCACTCTCCACTCCAGCCACAGCTCCACTGTCCCAGTCACTGGCCCTGCAACAGCAGTTCTCCATCGCCCTATTCCTGCCTTTCCACTGGATAACAACCTTAAGACACACAAAGTGAGTTTCCAGAAGGTCTCATCCTTCAGGGCACTGCCCTCTGAGCGCAGGGGAGAGCTCCTGAAGCCCTGCCAGCTCCATGCCCAGCTCACACTGATACCATGCTCCTCTTCCCACTCAGTCCTGGCCACCCCACGTCCTTCCTCACAGCAGAGCAGTTCCTCTTCTTCCTGCAGCCCAACCTTGCACCCCATCCGAGGGGTGAAAGTGAGCATGGTCTGGGATCTCTCAGCTGTGGGCTCCCTCCCTGCTTCCCACAGCCCCACTCAGGCTTCATCCCAGGGAGATGGTTACGAGCTCAGGCAGGACCAGGGCCTGGCCTCAGGTGCTTCCAGGCCAAGCCATCGCCTCTCCTGGGAATGCCACAAGGACAAGGGGAAAACAGGGAGCACTCACCTTCCCTCTGCCCCACCCCAACATTACCTTGGAGATATAGGTCAGCTGCAGAGATCCGACAGCACCTGCTCCAATGGCCAGGTTCTGCAACACACAGAATGAGCAGTGGGAGGTAAATCACAGGGAGAAGGTGGCGGGGGCAATCCAGTCTGCTGTTTGTGCCCTTAGGGTCAGGCAGCAGCTGCCATTCTCAGCCACTTCCCCTTCCTGCACCTGGTTCAGCTCAGACCCCTCAGCAGTGGGACCAGCCCTGCTGTGCTCCTCAGGACAGTCCTGGAAACCACAGAGGTCACAGAAGAGGTGGAGCCTGGTCATGCCCACACTCAGCCACAGGACACTCTGACACAGCTGGCAGGGACCTGGGGGGACCTCGAGGGGATGCCTGCTCCAGGAGGCTGGGATGTGCCTACAGACTCACTGACAACTTCACAGACATGCCCAACACTTTTGCCTACCTGAGGATTGTCCATGTACCACAGGAGGTGGTTGGCCTGGGTGTCCAGGATGAAATACCTCCGCAGAAATTTGCCACAGGTCTCATTTTCTTCAATGTCCAGGAACCCGCAGATACGGTTCTGTCGATCCAGGTACGGCATTCCGGGCTCCTTCTGGCATCACCCTGGGCAGGGAAAGGTGGGTGTTCTGCTAACACAGCCCCAGCTCCCCAGGGAGCTGCTCCCACATCCATGGCGACCCAACCCATCCCAGGTGTGCCGGGATGCCGGCACAGTCACTCAGCCACAGCCAAGCTCTCCAGAGAGAGATGGAAGGGACACCTTACCAACCCATCACTCCCAACCCCAAGGGCCACCAAACCCCACGAGAGAGGACAAAGTAGCCACAAAGGACCTGACATGAGGCACCAGATCCCTGAGAACCGTGGCGAAAAATAATCCCAAAGCAGTGTTCCAGAGAGAGCCTGAGCGCACTCCCAGGAAACGGGAAACAATCTGCAACTCCAGCAGAAAATCTGTGCAGCAGGATGTCGAGTCAGCAGGGAAAACAACGACCCATCACAGCAGGGCCACACCGTGTCTTCAGGTCTGCCATGGACCCTCTCCAGCACTGCCCCCCACCCAGGAGGTCTCCTTCAAGGCCCCTTGGCTGCAGTGAGAATGCTGTCGTCACTTCCAGCCCTGTGTGGGCAACAGAAACAGCACCAAGAGGCCCAGGTGGGCAGGAGCTGCCCCACTGCCAAGGCAGAGCCCTCTCCCCACGGCACAGGGTGGAGGGCAGGGATGAGAGAGGCCGTTACCCAAAGGATGTGAGTGAACCCAGTGTGGTTTGCCTGGCAGGAGAGTGGTGATCACGCAGGTGCCAGAAGCAGAGCTACACAAATAAAAGAACTCATGCAGAAAAGGAGGAAATACTATTTTTGAGCTGCAGTGGAGTGGGGCCCGGGGAGGCGAGGGTTGTGCAAGAGCTGGGGTGCAGCTGCAAAGGTAGAGGAGGCAGAAAACAAGTCAACCTGCTGTCAGGATCTCAGTTTATCACCATTTCAGAGATGGGTATTGGGGCTTGGCTCATGGGGCTTGGCTGCAGTGGGAGAGGTTGTTTCAGACCAACAGCAGTGCCCTGGCGCAAGGGTTTCTGTGGGCACTTCAAGTCTCACTGCTTTTTTGTGGCGTTGTTTTTGTGGTGGGGAAGCACATGGGAAGCCAATCCCTAGGTACCTTCAACCATACCAACACATTCAGACCAAACCTCACAGACCCTTCCTTCTGCTGATAACAAAAGTCTAGAGATTTCTGCTTAGGAGACAGATGAGGAAGAAGCAGAATGTGCCACAGGCAGCACAGAGATGAGCCCCCAGCCCCACGGGACTTCCTAAGTCCCACCACCACCATCCTGCATGACCACAGGCTCATCTGGGTGACCATAAACCAGCTCAACCCTTCTGTGCACACTGACTTCAGACTGCACTTGGATATGCACAAACCTCTGGGCAGAGGAGGTTTTGATTGCCCCACATTCTGCACCAAGTGAGCTGGATTCCTGTCCCCTCACATCCCACTGCCCACAGGACACAAATGGGCTCTCTTTGGAGCCACAAAGAACTGCACTTTTCCATAAGAAAAGGATAAAAGTAGCATCTCCAGCTGTGCCAACATGTGGGGCACCCTACTCAGGGAATCCAGGAGGGCCAGCAAATGCTCAGTTTTCTAGTGAAATGTATCAGAGACTTCCAGGACTCTTTCCTATCTCTGAAGCAACCGATTTGTCACCTTTTTCAGTCACAATATCCCACCAAAAAAGACACCCCTTTCCTGACTCAGAGAATGACATGGAAAGCAACTGGGCTACAGAAGAAGATTTACAGCAAAAATACCCCTTAGCCTGCCTCCTGAGATAAAGGGAAGTGCTTCCCAGGGAGAGGTGGGAGGTGCACGGCACCATCCATGCAGCACCCAAGTCCCCTCTGCAGCCACGGGTGGCTCAGAGGCCTCATGTACAGCCACACAGCCAGACTTTCCAGGAAGGACCTCAGGATGCCACTGCACCGTCACAGCTGCCCGTGCCCGGCTCTGTCCTGGCAGAGCTACAGCCTCAGGAGCAGCCCAGGAACACCGCAGCAGAAAAACCCGAGGCAACGGGAGACCTGACATTTGGAGTATCACAGCCGTGCTGCCGGGAGGCATCTCCTGGGCACCTCCCTCCACAGCACCCACCTCACCTGGGGGTAGCCACAGCATCCTCCTCCTCTTTCTCACCTGTCCGCCCGAGCTGCCCTGGTGCCGCCTGGGGTGCAGGATGACCCCCATTCCAGGAGGGCTGGGACCTGCCATGCCCGGTGCCACGCACGGCTGAGCCGCAGCGGCTGCAGCACCACTTCCTCTCACCTGCTCTTGCACAGGAGCTCCCAGAGGTCACGCTGCGATTTCTGACCCGACCCGCAAGACAAACGGGGTAGGCAGCGCCCAGCGACTCGCTCCAACTAATTTCAGATATTTGCCTTAATGAAACTATCAACCTGTTGGGAGAAGGCTGGATACAGCTCTTCAACTGGCCACAAAGAGTCGAACACCTAGAATAGCTGCAAACCCCGGTCCCCGCCACACGCTTCCCTCCAACCCCACAGACTTTGGGTGAGGATGGTGCCTGCAGCGTTTCCGGAGCTCCCACGGGGACCCCTCCGATCCTGGCAGAGCCCCCCTCGCTGCCTCCCGCTCCCCCGTCCCCAACCCATCGCTGCAGGAACCGTCGAGCAGAAGCCGCTCGCACCGTGGGCGCTCGACCCCAGCCCTGGCACGGAAGATCCATCTGCAGGGACCGCAGTCTCCGCCAGGGACAGGGGGATCAGCTCTGGGGCCGCCTCCCCACCGGCTCGCGCAGTCACGGGGGGCACGGACGCCTCCAGCGGCTCCGACGCCGCAGCCCGGCGACTCGGGGGAAGGGGCCGGACGGAGGATGGGGACGGGACAGCGAGGGCTCCCAGCTCGCCCCGCGGGCTCTCCCGACAGCGAGCGCTGCCTCCCGGCGGCTCCGCGGACACGCGCGCCCTCCGCGCCGGCACTTACCCCGCGGCGTCCCTGGGCTGNGGGGCTGCGGGCGCTGCGCACGCCAGGCGGCCGAGGGAGGACGACGGACGGGCGGCGGAGGGGGTGTGCCCCTGCCTCCGCCGTCGCTTCTTTCCGGGTTAATTACGTCTGTCATTAGCAAACCCGGCCCCGGATGTGAGTGCGGGGCGCGGGGCGGCTCCGCGGGGCGGGGGGTCGGTGTCCATCCCTCCGTGCCGTCGCCGTCCGTCCGTGTCCGTCCCGCGCACCTGCCGCGGCGCCGGCCCGCCTCCGCGGGGGCAAAGCCGCCGGGAGGGGTCGGTGCCAGCCCGGTGCCGGTCCCAGTCCCAGCCTGTTGCGGATCCTCTGCGTCCCCCAGGGCCGCCCAGTCCCAGGCTCGGGGCTTCCCCGGTGTATCCCCCCCCAGACCTGACACAAAAGCGCTCAGTGTGTGCTTGAGGCTGGCACTGATGGAGATGAACCGCCCGGGTCGGGTCGCGGCTCCTGCACTGAGAAAGCTGCTGCCGGAGTAAGCTCAGGGTGGACTTAGGAGCAGGAAACGCCCGCTGCCCGCCCGCCCCCCGCCTCCGTGCCAGCCCGGGGAAGCCCCACTTTCCCTCTGAAACTCCATCTAGCCCCGAAGAACTTCCTCCCGGCGCGGGTGAAACCGATCCTGGTGCTGCTGCCGTCGCCGCCGAGGGTGCGCAGGAGTCTGGCTCACGGACACACGCAACCCCTGTCCGTCCCACGCTACTCCGCTCCTTCCCACTGCTGCCTGCCTGCTCCCGGCATCCTGGAGGTCTCGAGCTCTGCCCCGCCACCGCCGCCTCCCCCTCTCCCCATCCCTCCCTTTGCAAAGACTAAACTGTTCCACGGAGTATTTTTATACCGAGGCGTCTCTTGCAGCTCCTGTGACCCGCCGGAGCCTGGGGCAGCGCTGCGCTGTGTGCACGGTCACACGGCAGCGAGTCACACCGCTTCTCTCCCTTCCTTTGGAGAGCCTGGAAGTTTTCTTAGATTTTCCAAAGCGTTTTTCTGCTGTACCCTGTTTGGGGGTACAAGCAGTCCCTGGAACTCACTGAGACACCCCATTAGCAGACGGAGGGGCATGAGGGAAGTCCCGGGGCAGGGCACGTCTCTGCCCCGGGGCCTTCAGAGGTTCCACCAGCATCCAGAACCCCCCGCAGGAGAACACCCTTCGTGTGCCCCAGGGAAGGAGCAGGATCCACAGCAGACAGGGAATGATCTACTTTCCAGATGCTCCCCTCCAGTGGCAGCAGCCCAGCGACCCTCTCGGCATACGTTAACCTTCACAAGAGCATATCCGTGTTCTGCAGCACTTCTGACCCTCTTACCCTCCAGCACTCACCGCGGTCTCTGTTCCAGCTGCATCCAGCTGTGAGCTCCACGGCTGGATCCGCACGTGCTGAATTACTTCTTTTCTTCTGTTCAGACTTGCGCTTTTCGGTTTCAGTACCTGTTCCCCTTTTCCTCCTGTGCTGACTGGGGCAGACTCCAGCAGAGGGCTGCTGTTTGCTGCTCGCCCTGCATTATTGTTCTTGCGGTCAAATTCTCATGGTCCCAGCCATCCTTCACTCCCTTCATCCTTCCCCTTTCTGTTCTCACTCTGTTCACCCACTTTTACCATTCTCTTTCAGGAAACCGAGCCTCACCGAGCATTCCTGGGGGTCTTTCTAGCAGAGCTTTGAGCTGTGGGACCCCCTGCAGCCCCAGACCACAGAGCTCACATCTCCCCCACGTCTTTCGCAGCCACAGAAACCGCTCTCCGCAGCCGAGCCTCGAGTTGCAGAAAGCTGCCCGAAAGCAGCCCAAAAGCATCTCTGTAGGACCAACGGGTCTGCGCTGGGATCCCGGGCTGTGCCCGGCAAAGCCCTCCGGGGTGGCACCAGAAGCCAAACCGGTTCGATTCGGTGCTTTCCCTCGTGGTTTTGGATTCCCTGTCAATGAGAGGCTGCGAACGAGGTTCTCAGCGGCAGCGTTTATTGGACTGGTGGCGATGGGACACCTCCCACAGCGAGCCCCCCCGCCCGCGTCCCTAGGCTAGAGCGGTGAGCAGCTGCCTGCCGGGCCGCTCAGAACCAGCCCAGCAGCAGCGTCCCGGCCAGCGCGGTGGCCAGCAGGCTGGGCGGCGGCGGCGGAGTGATCCCCACGCCGTTCCGGGAGCCCCGAGCCGGCCCGTTGCAGTCGTCGCTGAAGCAGCATCGCACGGTGGCCCCGCCGGAGCCGCCGCGGCGCGCCTGGTCACAGAAGGACTTGTAGGAGCAGGACTTAATGACACTGTCTGCAAGGAAAGGCAACGCGACACGAGTGTTCAGGCACTCCCGGGAACCGGGAGATTCACCGGGAGAGGAGAAAGAACACCTGAGCCCCAGCACAGAGCGGTACGGATGAGAATAAAGATCTCTCTCCTGCCCACAAGAGGAAGCCACCTCCTCCCCCGCCTCGGCAGGTGCCCTGCTTCTCTCCTCAGCCCTCTGGTCCCCTCCGAGACCCTACGGTTCCACTCCCCTTCCCCTCGGAACCCTCAGTTTCCCCCAGCACCCCGGCCCTCCAGCCAAGGCACTTACTGGGTGCAGTGATGGTGGAGCAGGCATCGGCGTACTGGGGGCAGCTGTGAGATCCTTGCTGGTTGCAGTCGTTCTCGTTGGATGCGACACATTTGTGGCATTTCAGTGCTTTACCTGGGTGAAGAGGAGGAGTGAGAGTGGCAGCAAGGCACTGTCCCAGAGCCCCCAGTGCCCTGCAGGGTCTGTGGTCTCCACGGACACTGGTGACCCCCAGTCCCGGACAGGGAGTCACAGGTGAGGGTTGCCACCAGACAGACTCGAGCCATGAGCAGGCACTGCCATGGCATGCAGCAGGACACAGGATGGGGCCTCACCTGTGCACATATTTAATGCAAAACTCTTCCAAGTCTGACTCAAAAGGATGAGAGCTAAACTGGGCAGGTGAGCTCTGCCAAGTCCTTGCCCTGCAAAGACTTCCTGAGAGTCCTGAAATTCCTTTTACAGTAAAAATAGGTAGACATAATATTTAAAAACCATCTCTTAGATCTTTGTCTTCTTGTGCCAGATTTCATTTTAATAAGCATTTTTGGGGAGAGAAGGGGCAATTCATCCAACCTGTGGGAGCAGCTCCCACATTCTACACTGTACTCAGGAAGCTAAGCCCAGGGGTGACACCTGGGGACAAGCAGGGTGACAGGCAGATGTGTGAGTCGGGAGGTACAAGCCGTCTCCAGATAGTCCTTAAAGGAGGCCACAGGCAGGTTAGAGAGCAGCCAGCCCCTCTCTCCTTTGCCTCACAGCCGATAGTGCTGCAAGAGCTGTGTGACCCCTCAAAGCATACACACGCCCCAGAAAAACCCAACCCTGAAGATCCTGCTCCTGCCTGAAACCATCAATCCCTGATTTTGATGGGGCTGGATAAACTACCGCTGGTGCTTTGCTGACGGAGCAGAGCCCTCTCGTGGCAGCGGGGCCGGCTCCTGCCCAGGGCTTCCACCTTCCTCTCAGGGAGAGAACACCCACCAGTGGGGAAAATTGGGATTTCATGGGGTCAGACGCCAGTAAGCGCCTGCCGTTAACCCACAATGAGCCGGCTTCCGTCACTGGGTTGTATTGTGTCTCCTTTGCTGTTCCTCACAGCACGGGACAGCCTTTCATCTGCCCTGAGCTAGAACACAGTCACGTTCATCTTGCCTCGGTCCAAAGATCCCTGACACTGTCTGGGGCTGCCCCTACTCCATGGCATCGCTCCGAGCAGTGCAACCACCCTCCTGCCTTTTACAAGGGCTTTTTGTGATTATGCCTTGGAGGAACCAAGTTTTAGCAGGGAAACACAGCTCTAGCCAAGAGAGGCTGCGGGTTTTTGACTCAGGAGCCTCCACCGGTGCTGGAGATTGGAGCCTCTGTGGTCCCTGCTGGGCACTGCATGCCTGGGCTTTGTGCCAGTGGCAGAGAGGCAAGGGACAGGGGGCTTCTCTGGGTGGTACTCAGAGGGGAAAGCCACCCTCCCCCCCCCCAAAACATCATTTTCCTGCAGGGGTGGGAGCAGCGTGGGGTAGGGGCATGGCAGGCAGGCGCCAGCCCTCAGGGAGGTGAGAGGGATGGGGCAGCAGGAGCAGACACAGCGATTCACCCGACCTTGTGCTGCCTGGAGCCAAGGGACACTTACCTTCTCCAGCCAGGGACGTGACGATGGCCAGGGCCAGCAGGGTCTTCAGGGCAGGCATTCTCAGCAGTGTGCACTGTGGGGTGTGTAGCTGCTGTTTTGTCTTAAGGTCTTACAGCTAATCTGCTTGGGTGATTGCATCGGGGGCTGGGATAATGCCATCTTAGCTGGGGGGGACAGAACACCCCTGCCCAAGGACATGGGCTGGGCAATGGGAGTGGGGCACAGCACCAGACTGCTGCTGGTGGATGGGCTGGGTTCTGCTCCATATCCAGCAGTGCCTGCTTTGGAAACCATCTCTGGACACGGAACCTTATGGTGACTTTCAAAGATATTGGATCAAGCCCACCTGCTCCATCCAGAGAACAACGCCTTTCTTGTCATGAGTAACAGCCAAGTTGGGGAAAACCCCTCCAGAGTTTCCAACCCACCGAAAGAGAAGTGCAAGAGAACAACTGAAAACCCCTGCAGGGCTGGGAGCCCAGTGGAACCATTCCTGCACCCCCCAGGGCTCCAGCCTCCCAGAAGGATTTACCCAAGGCCACGGAGGGTTGTCAGGGTCAGTGCAGGGATTAGGCCAAGGATTCTCCTGCCTGCCATCCCACTGCTGCCTCAGCTCTTCTGCTGTCTGAGCTCACTGCCATGGCTCACCACCATCACAGTGTGGTGGGAGTCACAGGGCCAGAAAAGTCATCCCAGATCTGAATTTCACAGCTTAGGAATGCAGATTTCAGGAACAGATGACAAATGTGCTTTTTTGAAACTGCCATGTAAACCACATTAATAAAGACAAGGCAGAACATGGTCATTCTGGAAGGTACAGCCAACTCCTCCAAAAACTCTTCAACCTCACAAACACCACGAAAGCTTTCAAGAGTGATAAACACAGTTTTTACTCAGGCAATGAAACATGGAAAAAATATATTAGTAATTATTATAATAATCTCATTTGTGTGAGTATAACTCTTACAAATAGTTACCTGACATATAAAAGGGAAATTATCATACATATAAAACTGATGGTGATGGCAGTTACACACATGGCTGGAAGCAGAGGGGTGGGAGTCAATGCAGAGGAAGTTCCTGCGGGGGGAGGCCACATTGGAGGGACGGGGGAAGAGATCAGCAGTTGGGGTTACTGGCTGGCACTTGCTTATAGACAGATCTGCTGGCAAACACACACTGCAAACAGCAACAGCAGCACGGGCAGGGCCCACTGCTGCAAGAAACGGCATTTAAAGTCTACTGCAAGGAACAGAGGACAAACACACCCAGCTGTGACCCCCTGCACAGGGACCTGCCATTCCCCGCACGGGTCACAGGACCCCATCACCTCAGTATGTCAGGGTGTGGCACACGAGGTGCCACCATCCTGCCCGTTGGCAAACACACTCCTTCCGTTTTATATAACTATACCCATTATATATGTATTTATATATATGTAACTATAACCATATTATAGTTAATAAATCATTCCGTAGGAATCTTCTTTGCCCAGACTGGGGTGCACAGGGACAGGCACAAGAACAGGACAGCACCGGGCGAGGGAGGCAGCACGGCAGGGCTGGGTGACACTGGGGAGCAGGGACAGGAGGGATGGAGGGCTGTGGGCCCCTGTGGGTTATCACAGACAGCCCACAGGGGAAAGTTGCAGCAGGTCAGGGGCCTGGGGAAGTGCTGAGTGGTGAAATCTAAACTTCTGCAATTTTCCATCAGCTCTAAGGGCCAGAGCAACACCCCGAGGAGAGACTGACCTCAGACTGCCACACCTTGAGCCAACACAGCACACATCATCATGGCCCTGAGCAAAGCAGAAGGCTGAGGGCTGCCACAGACCCCACCTGGGACGTGCCTCCCACACCTGGGCTCCACCAGCCTCACACCGGCACCTTGGCTGCTGCTGTGGGCAGGTAAACACACCCGTGCTCCAAACCAGAAACCAGCCTTGAACCAGCCTTTTACCAGCTCTGAGAGGTTGTGCAATGCTCTCTCTGCTTCCTCAAGAGAAAAAGCCAACTGCCCAAGAAATCTCTGGGTCTCAGGGGTTTGCTTTACCTGAACAGACTCCCAAAGGGGAACAGAAACAGTCCTTGTTGATCATATGATTGAAGCTTTTTCACCAGCCCAGGAGGGGGACATGTGGGGAGGCCAAAGGGTTAAAAAGAGAGGGGAAAAAAAGGTTTTTCTTTCTGTCAACTATGCAAAGGGTGAGTATTCAGAACAAGCAACAGGTGCACTGCTCTGAGTGGTGTCAGCCACTGGTTTCCAGTGACCAGTCCATCACTGGGATAACTAGGGGCGTGTAGAGCAGGCTGGGGAGCTGTGTGCTGGGGCAGGCTGCTGACACCTTTGCTTAAGTGTAGAATAAACTCTCTCTATACATTATATAACTAATAAAATATAATCAACTGTATGGCTCTGGCTTAAACAGGTATTTGCTCTGCATGCTCAACACAGGGAATTAGAAAATAGAAGGAAAAGAGCTCGATTCTGTTACAAAAAGGTAGCAGCAAAAAGTTTTGTGAAAGTGTTCGACAAGCTGGGCAGGAAAACAGTCCAAACTGCAAATATTTCTCTTATTTCATACCTCAGGACTATCCATTCAAGGCAGAGAATCCCCCACCACTGCAGCTACTGCAGCAGCCATGAGGCAGCTCAGGGTTCACTTCCTTCCTCCTGCAGGCTCTGCAATGGGGCCCTGATCTCACCGTGGCACAGGGAGCCTACAGCAGCAGCCTTGGCTTTGCACGTGTTCAACACCAGGTCACCCAGGCACTGCAGGGGCCAGGCCACAGGCAGGATGGACAGGCAGTCCCAGCTCTCCAGAACCACCATCTACCCTGTTTCTCAAACACTTCTTGGTGCAGCAACCTCCTGCCTCCCTCGCCTGGACTCCCCATTGAGAGGACTCAAGTTACTACAGGTTATGTGACAGCTTCAGTGCTCTGGGGGAACAAGTCATGCCTTGTGTCAGCACCGTGCCTGACTGGAAGGAGTGAGCAGAGAGCCCAAGTGCCCATAAATGCTCAGAAAAGTGCAGGAATGCAGGGATGTCAGCTCCCTTCCCCTGAGGCTGGCACAGCCAGGGACAGGGAGATGCTGTGCTGTGCTTCATTCACAAACCAGAGACCATCCAGGTGCCAGGTCCCTTTCCCCAGTGCAGGAGCCAGCAGGTCACCCATGTCCCAGGGCAGGACCTACCACGTGGCTGGACCTGTTCCACTGAGCACGTGAGGACAATAAGTGACAGGGAGTGTGCTGAGGACACAACTAGACCCAGCCCAACCAAGGGGAACAGAGCCCAGGGTGTCACCTCCCACCTGAGAGGTGGCATTGCGGCAGAGGAAGAGTCCAGTAGGTCCTGGGAGGGACACACAGGCCCAGGCTGCCCACAGCATTCCCAGCCTGACTGAAGGGATCCCAGCCCCGGAGCTGTGGGAAGCAGACTGGGATAGCGAGGGGAGTGGCTCTGCTCAGGGGCCACAGGTCCAGCAGCCATGCAGGACAGCTGGACACGTGAGCTTTTCTGCAGGGACTCCAGGGTAAGGCAAGGTGCTCAACGTCACGAGAAAAGCAGCCAAGTGCAGAGTGCTGGGCGAGGGGTGCTGAGGCTCAGTCTGACTTTCCCAGTTTCGCTATCAGCTCATCGCAGATCTTGGTCAGCTCCTCAATCTCCTGGTTCTGGAAGAAAAGCAGATCTTGAGGACCCCCATGGTGGCGCAGGTGGGGGATAACACCTGGGCCAATCTTCCATCAAGCCTGTGGGAAGGTGCAGCCAGCTCCTACACCTGCCCCTCCAACAGCTCCTCTGTGCATCCTCCTCTGCACTGTGTGTGGGCCCCTGGGCTCACCCCTCCTCATCCCAGTCAGACCCCGGTGCTGCAGAGATCTGCAGCAACCCAACCCCAGCCCACATCTCTGCAAGCAGGCACACGAAAACCAGCAATGCCCATTCTGCCCAAAAACATCCAAACCAACCCCACAAAAAACCCCAAGCAAACAAAAAGACACCCCAAAAACCAAACCCACAAAACACCTTCTGGAACACCTGACAGCACGCTCAGGGCAGCAGTAGGAACTGCAGGCAGGGCTGGCAGAGAGGTGTGGGGCAGGTGTGTTACCTTCTGCTGCAGGGTTCTCTCCAGGGACTCCACCTTCATCTGCTCCTTGCGCAGCCCCGCGTGCAGCGCCGCGCTCTCCGCCTTGGCCTTGGTGCGCACCTGGGCGATCTCCTCGTTGGCTCTGCGGGCATGGAAAGAGGGACAGAGGGGGCTCATGGCCAGGTCTGGGTGCAGGTGGGGCACCAGGGCATGGCCTGAGGCCGTGCAGCAACTGCAGAGCCTGGCTCTGCTCGCCTGGATAGAACAGAGGTGGTTTGTCCATACGGAAACTGGGTGAAACTGGGTTAATTCAGCTCCTCTGAGCCCCTTTTTGAAACTCTACTCTTTCAGGGCCGAGCTGAACCAGTTCACCACCCACTTCACTTGCGGTTACGTGTGCTGGTGAGCTCCTGCTCATCAGCTGAGCCCCAGGGCTGTACAGCCCCTTCATGTACCACAAACAAGAGCACTCTGAAAGATGGGAACTTGGTAAGTGACCATAAATAGACCGTGAACCTCAGATTCTCCATTAAAAAATAAATAAGCAGAGATCAGAGAATGCATTCAGGGATTTTCTCTGCCTTGCTTAGAGACACTTGAGCCTGAGGTTGAAAAATGCAGCTTTTCTCATCATTCAGCTCCTACGTTCCAGCCTCTAGAAAGCAAACGGAGCTGCTTCCCTACAAGGTCTTGAAGCACCCAGCAATCTCATGCATGACCTTACTTGTCTAATTTTTCTTCTGCGTGGACTTTCAGGGCCTGATACCGCTGCTCTTCCTGCTTCACACGGGTTAGATAATCTTGAGCACATTTCTTCAGAGCTTCTTCATTCTGGAAAAGAAAGTACATCCATCTGCACTGGGACTGGGCACAAAGACATTGCTCTGACAGGATAATAGATACTGTTCTGAGTGTAAAAAAACCCGTTTTAAATAAAACCAACTTCTGCTTTATGCTGGAGCTGTTATCCAGCTCAGCAGCATAGAAAGATGGAGTGTGACTGCACAGGAACCCTGTGTCCAGGGACCAGAGCTGCAGGGAGAAAGGGCAAACCAGGGTAAGGACCTTCTTAAATCCTTCCAGGACGCCCTTCAGGTTTTCGTATCTCCTGAACAGATCTGACAGGGACCTCTCCACCGAGTTCAGGTCTGCCAGAGCCTGGTCCTTTTCCATCGTGAGCTGCTGCAGGTTCTTCTGAGATGTCATGTTTGTCCTCTGCTCATCCTCTGGCAAGGAGAACAAATAACAAGGCCACAGTGACTGAGTGGGGACAGCTGTGGCAGCCAGATCCCTGCTCCACACGCCTGGCCAGGTGACAGCACCTTACCTATCATCTGGGCAATGGTCTTTTCATACTCAGCCACGATTTTCCTAGAAGGAAGAGGAAAAAAAAAAAAACAGGTGAGAGGCCAGCCCCTGATTTTGGGGACGTGCACCTCCAGCTGTGCTGGCAGCAATCTGCTCCATGGGAGGCCCTGCTGGCCCGTGCCCTGTCACCACTGCACCCCTGCAGCAGCATGCAGGCCCCAGATGTTGGGGCTGCACCCCAGATGTTAGGGCTGCACCACCCATCAGCACTGCTTCAGGCCAAGACCCTCCTCTGCCACTGGGGCTGGCACAGCTCAAGGGATTTTACTGCTGCAGCAAAGAACGAGCAGGCTCTGTGCAGCTGACACAGCACCTGCACGAAGAGAGCTTCTCTGCCAAGACAGCCCACCCTGGTGAGCCCACCCTTAGCTGGGCCATCCCCTCCCACCCCTCTCAGCTCCCTCCTGCCCTGAGCAGAGCTGCCAGAGCAGAGCCCTGCAGGGGACAGCTCCTACCTCATCTCCAACACTTCCTGCCGGCTCTCCTCATACTTCTTCTTCCACTCGTTGGCCTCGATCTCCTTGGTGATTATCTGGGTTGCAGCAGACACGGGACCCTTGGGATGTGCTCTGAGGGGCTTCCCCTTTCTGTCCCAGGCAGGGGATCAGATCCCCCCTCCCAGGCAGAGCAGGGCTGTCCCTGCTGCCCCCATGGCGAGGTCCAGTGAGGGCAGCCCAGGGGGCAGGGACAAGGCTGGTACCTCCTCTCTGATGAGGGTGAGCACGGCCGCCTTCTCGGACTCGCTGAGGCAGATGCCGGCCAGGGGACTCTCGCTCCTGCTCACGCTGGGGCCCTTGTCCATGGAGCACAGCCCGGGATTGTCCTGGGGGAATCACTCAGCTGGGGTGTTGGGGTGGGGTTTCTCTTCCCCCACCTCCCCTGTTTGGAGGGTTCTCCCCTATTTTATTATCATCTGTTCACATACTGAATTTCCCTTTCTGCACACACACAGCGCCCAGAGCCTGCACCTGATCTGGCAGAGCTTCTGTGAGGCTTTAGTGCCTTCCACTGCCAGGAGCCAGGAGTGTGCAATAGGACCCATGAGCTACCCCAGGGAACAATATCCCAAAAGGGAGACTGACTTAGGGCCCATTTCAGGAGGAGACCCAGCTCCAAGCACAGAAGTGCTCACATTCAACATCTCTTATCCCATGGCTGCTTTAAAAATATCCCAGCCTGGAGGGTCTCTGCTGACTGTGAGCCACAGGCTGGGGCTGGTCTGCAAGGGTCTGCATTGCCTCTCTATAGCCCCTCCCAGTGTGGTGGGGACACCACTGCAGCTGACATACTCAAATTGCTGCTGGCAGCTGCAGGGACACATTCTGGGCCTTGCTGATCACCCAAATGCCCAAGGGAGATGGGGGGGAAGCAGGCTTCACCCCTCTGCAGAGAAAGGGTCCAAGGGACAGCCCCACTCATCCCTGGTGCTCCAGGTGTCCAGGAGAGCTCTGGAATAGGAGATGCTCACACAGAGATCCTGGCACCCTCCTGTTGCCATTTTGGGTGCCTCTAGTGTTTGAACTCCCATTTCACTGCTTTCCTTCTCCAAAGCCCAGCTCCTGTGCACCCCCTCTGCACCAGTGCTGCAGCCACAGAGACAAACTGGGGGGAAGGCTCAGCCCCATGCTGAGGTGCTGATTCCTGACTGGATTTTGACCCTGTCCCTCGCACTGGAGGGTCCTGCAGCCTGACAGGCCTCCAGAAACATTCCTCCACACCAGACTGACACCGCCTGTTCCTCCTTTCCTCACCCAGCCCAGTGACAGGCAGGCAGCATCTCCTTGGGAACAGGCAGCCAGGCCATAAATAGAGAAGTGTTCAGAGGAGGGAGGCAGCCTGCTTCTCATGTTTTGGAAACGAGAGCACTGGAGCACTCCTCCCCTCCCCTCCTCCCCGGTGCTTCAGCTGCTGCTCATTTCAAGCTCCCTGAGCCCTGCACAGCTCTCACAGCTCTGCTGCAGCCATGGCCAGAGGTGGGAGACACACCCGGGGGCAGCTTTGGGGCTGGGAACCCCAACGCTGAGGAGGTTCAGCCCGGTGTGGTTTGGCAGCAGCCTCCCACAGTATCTCCCAAAAGCAGGTGCTCACCTGAGCACCTGCAGGTACCTTTGGGGTGACAGCAGCCTGCCTGCAGCACCAGGGCCTGCCCAGGCTCTACTGGCCACCAAACAAAAGGTTTGCCTCCTGTCCTTGTGGGGCTCAGCACAGTTAAATCTGTCTCAGAGAAATTGCTTTTGCTGATGCTGTTAATCTCATGGTCATCTGCTTGTCAGCTCTAGCAGCTTTGGCCAGGGGCTGCTAAGCTGGCACAGGGTGCCCCCCACAGCAGAGAGGTCTTGGGGCTCCTTGGGGCATGTCAGGGGTGTCCCAGCACAGTGGTGCTGCTCTGGGGTGCCAGGGTCCCTGTGGCTGCAGAGCCAGGGCTTTTTCACTCTTGCCCCATCTCTGTGGTCAGCTGCCTTCCCGAGAGCAGCAGCTGAGGATCCCCTGTAGGAGGCACCAGCACCAAGGGGCCATCAGAGCCAGCCCTGGGCACTCCACGTGAGACACAGCCCGTGTCCAGCAGCTTGTCTCCTTCCCATGGTCTCCTCTGCCCTTTCCCTGTCCTTCAGCTGCTTTCCAGTGCAGCCCTGGCCCTGCACTGCTACTGCTCTGTCCCCAGCATCCTTCCCTTCCTCCTCCCTCCCTCCCACACCACAGCAGCCACCCAGGAGGGATCAGTCTCTGCCAGGCTCCTCCAGGCCTGCTGGGAATAGCTCCACTATTTTTATCAAGTCCCTGCATGGGCTTGTCAAGAATTTTACCTCCCAAAGAAACTCATTTCAGAAAGGAAAAAGCAAGAGGCACTCACAGGGAAGATGCCAGCCCCATCCTTTTCCATCTGCTTGCAGATCTCCTTTTCAAAACCTAAAGACAATGAAACACAACCTTTTATTGACTTGGAAACAGCTCCCTGGGCACATGCAGATTTTCTGAGATGTTGGAGGGTACCTCTGAGCCTCTCCACCCCCTGAGCTTCCCCTCCTGAGGGCGTCTTTGCCCTCAGCTCTTGCCCTTGCATGGAATCATTTTGGTTGGAGAAGCCCTCTAAGACCACCGAGTCCCCAGCAGTGCTAAGGTCACCATTGAAACCTGTCCCCAGGTGCCACAAGGTCCACCCTGCCAGCCTTCCTGCACTGCTTGCACTGGAACCCAACACTCCCCTCTGGTGGCAGCTCAGCCTGTGCCCATGTCCCCAGGGCTGCCAGCCACGCCTGAGACCACAGCAGCCGAGGAGGAGGAAGATGCACAGGACATTCTGCACTTCAGCAGGACGCTGGAAGAGGCCAGCTGCTCAAACTGCAGACAGCACAGGCATCAGCCCAGGCCAGCCAGTCTCAACATCCTCCAAAGGAGCTACCACATGGCCCCTGCTGATCCTGACAGCAGAGAGGAGATAAAAAACATCTCCCTCCATCTGCAAGGCATGGGACACCCCGACCTGGGGGACACTGTGCCTCACAGGACACCCTGCCCTGCACGAGGGACACCCTGACCTGTGGACACGGGGCTGCTTCACATAGGGTGAGGGGTCATTTATGGACTGTACTGACAAACTGCAGACATGAATCATGTCTAAACCAGGCACAGAACAGTGTCTTGAGAAAGCTCAGCTTGGGGAGGAAGGAGGCGATGTAAGGCTGGTGACTGCAGACTTCCCACGATTTCCCTCCATTTATTCCGGTGCCAGCAGCTGCACCCAAAGCTCCCACCCTATCACTGCAGACAGCTCCAAGCCCCTGCACCTGCCTGGGCCCCTGAGACCAGCAGCAATAAATAAACCCTCCCAGCCACTCCTCTGACTGTCAGATTTTCCTCCCCTGGGGACAAAGGACCATTCTCCACGGAGCTGGCAGCCCAGCACAGCAATCAGGAGAAATTATTAATGGGTCCCAAGCAGAGGGGAGGGCTGTAAACCCCCCGTGGTGATGTCTCCTGCTTGCACCTAGGACTTGGCTATTGATTACATGTCATGTTGCCTGGCTTTTAATTATTTTGTAACGGCTTGGTTAGAGAGGGTAATTACCTGGGAGACTGACAGCAGAATTCCACTAGGAGCAATAACTGGAGTCTCTGCAGGTGTTACTGAGATCTCCATCAACTACAGCCCCTGTGCCAAGTCCTGGCAGCTCTGCTCCTGACACCAGCTCTAAGCAGGGACCCTGCAGCCCAGGAGTCAGGGCAGGATGCTCTCAGTGGAGGACAAGTGTTCTCTGCTCAGCTCTTGACTCAGCTCACAGTGAGCACTGGTGTCAGGGGCCACTGTCAGGGAGCACCAAGGGGAGGGAACCTGATGCCTGAGCCACATCCCATTGCAGCACTGTGGGGAGAGTGCTCTGTACCCAACGTCTAAATAAACACAGCCTGGACCATCTCTTTCCATACTGGAAATAGTGCAGGAAAGCAGGGAGGTTCCATTAGAACCTGCAGCAGCTTTTGGCCCTGTCAGTGTAAATAAACTCTAATGAGGCTGCGCTGCCTCAACAGCACCAATTCCTTGCTGGAGGCTGCAGTGGCTGCCTGGGTGCAGTCATGGTGCATTCCCAGAGCTGAAGCCAACCAGGATGTTCCTCACCTGCCTCTGCTCTGTGCTTCGCCATGGACACGGGGACATTAGAGCACTCGAAGTACTCCAGGTCATCTTCTGGCTCAGCTTTCTTCTCCAGCCCAGCTGGTTTCTGTGTGGAGGTGGTGGAGGCCAACTTCTCCTCATCAGTGGCACGTCCATCCCGATTTGTAATATCTGGGATTTCTGAGATCAACACTCCTTCATCCTGCAGGATCAAAGTATGCAGTTAAGCAAGACTGGGCTAATCTGCGGGGATCAGGCCACCAGGTGAGCTGCTGGATACTCCATGGAAAGCACAGAAGGTTTAAAATCCACTTTGGCAAGCTGCTCCCCACCAGCCCTCCTCCCTCCCTTCCCATCAGGAACTGCCCACAGGGAAGATGCCAGCCTGAAGCTCAGCCAGCCCAGCTCTCCCCACCACCATCCCAGCACCCCTGTGCCCAGCCCACACCTCTGGGGACGAGATCCCACCTACCTGAGTGCTGATGTCCAGGACCAGGGGCTGCACCTCGTGCTGCTTCACCTTGCAGCCGCTCCTGCAGGAGAGAGAAGCAGCAGCTGAGGGGGGTTCGGGGCAGGGCAGGGGCCACGGGGGCGCGTGCGAGGCAGCCCAAGCAGGGGACGCAGTCCCAGCACCAGCATTGCACCCACCGCGTGCCAGCACCCCACTCACCAGTCACCACCGAGGCAGAGCAAGTTCTGGAAGGAACAGAAGGAACAGGCAAACAAAAGACACGACTACACATCGGTTGGGTTTGTCTGTGAGGTGTTTATTCCTGAGGAAGGTAAGGAGCAGAGCAAGGACCACAAGAGGCTGATGGCAAGAGAGGCATTGCCAAGGAGCCGGCAAAGAAGGATCTCCCTCGCTGCGCCCTCGCCCTGCGAGTCCAGCACAACGGCACCCGAGGCTTCAGTGCAGGTCAACTTTCTGCAGGAAGAACCACATCCAGGCTGTCTCATGCCCTGTCCCCGCAGTTGGAAGTTTGTCTGGGACTTCTCCACAGCATCCACATCTCCCACACGAGTCAGACCCGCACGGCCAGGGCAAGGTGCCGTGCCTTGAACAAACGCCTGGCGCAAACACTATCCCAAGGAGAAGGGCCCCTCGGGCGGGAAGTTCAGCCCAAGTAGGTCTTGCAGGTGGCCCCCTTGCCCTCCAGTGAAGAGGCTGTCCCTGGAACTCGATCCCACATTCCTGAAGACACCCATCCGGAGGCCGTCTGCACAGAACCGCAGGCACAGCCGCACCACGACACACCGGGCATCAGCACAGCGCAAGGCAGGGGAGGCACAGTCCCGGTGGCAATGGGGGTGGAACAGCACCAGCTTTTCTCCTGCATCCCACCCCCTCATACTCCACACTCAAGGATCTCCCAGGCTCATGGCCACTTCTGACCCCCAGGAGACACTTGCAGAGCTGGAACAGCTCGTGTGACAGCCACTGCAGGGACCTGGGGAGGGATCCCAGCCTCCAGACACGGCATTCCCCATTGTGGGGACACAGCCAAGGCCGGAGCAGGACTGCAGGCAGCTGCCCCCAGGTTTATGGAATTGCCCCCACCCACGGCCACTCTCCAGCCTCCCCATGCCACTGCACACACACACAGCAGAGCACAAAGAGTGACATGGCACGGCACGTGGAGTTTCTCTGCACGCTGCCACGCACGCCCCGGTCACATTGAAGAATTGCTGTGGACTGCTCTTCTCCCTCGTGCCCTGCCACGGGCAGTCAAACTTGTCACATCCTCACCCTCCTCTTTTCTGCACCCTCTCCTGTGCCAGGGTTATCACATCACCTGGCAGCTGCTTTGAGCTCCCCTCAGCACCAAGGTAACAGTTCTGGATTGCACAAAAGCCTGCTGCCCCTCCATGAGCTGAAGGTTTTGAGCACTTGTCCACTATCAGAAGACACTGAGCATGGCATGCTGCGAGGACAAGCACAGGTGTGTGCCTCCAGTGCAGCTCAGCTCAGCTCTCCTCCCTCACTCCCAGGCACTCACCAGGCCAGGCCACCCTGGGGACCCCATCAAGGGCTGCGGGACACAAACCAGACAGCAGAGAGCACAAGTCAAAGGGCAGAAGGAGCCAGCATGCCATGGAGACGACTGGAGCAGCACACACCCAGAGAGAGGACAAAAACAGCAAAGGAAAAGAACAGGAATACAGGAGAGAGTACTTACAACAGAAAACAGAGAAATTTCACTTGCTCAGTAGTCCTGATGCACCAAAGCACGGACAGGGAGAGAGACAGACAGATGGAGAGAAGAAGAGTGTGTGAAAAGACCTGGATGTTAACTCTGCTCTGGAGAAGCACAGGGAGCTACCTAGCTCAGTCTTTGGGAAGGCACACACACACGGGGTGCTCTGATCCTGCATTTGCTATCTATAGCAGTGGGGTGAGATCCAAACAAACCTCACTGCCAGGACAGCCTCCTGCTGCCTGTGCTGCTCCAAGGTGACAGAGAGAGAGCAAAGAATTCCCTGCTGCTTCCCCTCCCCATTGGCTCTGCTCACCCACAGCTACACATGGGAACACCAGCTCTTAAAAAATTTCTATCTACTCTCTGTAAAGTATTTCCTCCAACACAGCCTGATTTTTGCCTGTGAGGTTTTATCTTTCTCTCTGTAAAAATCCACTATATCATTTTCTCACTGGAGAAGCTGACAGCAGAGTGAGAGTCTACCTGTCCAACCTGTTCTCTTTCTCTGATACAAAACAGAAATACAGTGGCAACTCACAAAATGTCTCAGCTACATTTGACCAACCACACCTGCATCCACCAGCTCCTGCAGATACCTGCACAAGTCCAGCAAACACATCAGCTCCAGCCTCCACTATGGGTTTCCTCTGACACCACATGTACACCTCGACCCACCAGCTGGACCCCCAAGGGGTTTCCAAAGAGGTGATGCTGCAGGCAGGTCCCATCCATCCTTCCCTGCTGTGCCTGGGACTCAGGACACTGGCATCGTTGCAGAGCACCTGTCCCTCTCCTCCCATCAGTGGTACTGGCAGGCACAGGGGAGCTGCTCCTCCACTGGGGCAACAGGAGCATGAAAACTGAGGCAGCAGCAGAACCTGAGGTGCACGATGGGATCTGGGGCTCGCTCAGGAGGCACCACAGAAGCACCACCACCACCATCATCACCATCTCCATTACCACCACCAGCACAGCTCTGCCTGCCCGCAGGGAAAACAGAGGGGCTGCAGCCCCAGCTCTGCACACAGTGGCACTCACGTTATCAGGCGTGACTTGGGCTTCTTGGGGGAGCCTCTGCCTTTCAGGGCATCATCCTGCATCTCCAGGGTCTGAGACTCGAGGATTTCATTGAGGCTGTTATCTGCAGTGGAGCAGGAGTCAGTGTCGGTGCTGGCAAGCATCTTGGTGGGCTTGAATGGATCCATGGAGTCAAAGTTACTGGGGTCAAACTGATACGAGCCCTTGGGGACAGCTGGTGAATTTTGCAGCGCCGAGCTGCCACTGAAAGAGTTGAGGCTGGGGCTGTCCCAGCACGTGGGACCCAGCTGGGAGGAGCCCCGAGGTGGTGGTGGCTCTGTGGGACCCCTCTCTGCATCCTCAGCTGGTTTTTTGGGGGACTCTCTGTGTCTCTTCGGTGTCAGCTTGCTGGCTGGGATCCTGCTGCCCCTCCTGGGTGAAGCTGGCTTGGCCTCCACACTCTCTCTCGCCTCTGTAAAATCAGCCCCAGGTTTTGGGTCCTGCCCTGGGGCCTCCAGAGCTTGGTCCCTCCCCAGGTCCCCGGGATGGGGAAGGCATTGTGGGGCTGCTGGGGGACAGCTCTGCAGCTGGCAGGCCCCTGCCACAAAGTGGTTCACACTCCTGTCACACTGCTCAGGGTCAAGCTGGTGGGATGCTCGGGTCTCCTCTGTGGCTTCATCTGTTTTCCTCTCCAGTGAAGGTGTTTTCTCTTTCCCAAGCTGCTCCTGGGCCTGGGCCCTCAGCTCCACCAAGCCCGTGCCAGTGTCTGCCGTGTCCCCTGCTGACATGACCCGCTCCCAGGTGGCTGTGCCCACATGGGGCACGGGGGCTGCCTCCACAGTGGGCACAGCAGCGTGACCAGGGTCAGCCTGGCAGCCCAGCCTGGCCAGGGGTTGCATCAGGGGCGAGTTGCTGGGGTCAGTTTCCCCTTTAGCATCCAAACTGGCTTTAGGGGCTCCAATCTCGGGTTGAGCCTCATCTTTGGGGTGCTTCCCAGGCGAGCTGTCCCAGTGAGCTTCCCCTACCAGGTCACCATGGCCACCTGGCTCTGAAAAGATAAAAGCAGATGGTTAAACCCTGCTGGTGACCTGCAGTACACTCCCTGCTAGAGGGCTTTCTGTTCCCTCCTCACAGCTGCTCCAGGGTTGGGTTTTATGGGGGATCTACTGACCCAAAACTCAGCTTCCCTCCTGCCAGATGACAGGGAGTCGCTGCTCACTTGGGCAGAGTTAAAAATTAGTGAGAAGAGTTCAGGGACACATGACATGAGACAACACCATGAAATGTGGATAAGCAGGCCCCAGGGAGAAGGGGAATGGAAAGGTGAGCTCAGTGAAGGAGCAGAAACAGGCTGCAGGAGGGATGTGGGGGTCAGTCACAGTGCTGGATGTGCACCAGGCAGGAGGAGCTGCCTGACACAAGCTGACTCCACCTGCAGAAACCCTGCTGTAGTCACACCAGGCTCTCCACACTGCTGTCAGCATCTTCTAATGACAAATCCTGATCCATGACTTAATCACCATTACTCCAATCCTTTCCCTTCAATCCTTTTACTGTTTAATCTTTTCTTTGCTTTCAAGGGATGGCGAAGACCCTTTATATACTGAGGCATCCTGAAAGCTGCACCCACCGAGCACCCAGAGCCAGGATTGTGGTGCAGGTGTGCCAAGGCACAAGAGGAAAACATCAGGGGTTTCTCCTGCACCTCAGCCAGGGACAATTGCACAGATTCCTGGGATATGGTCCCTCCCAGCAGCCATCAGGGAGCATGTGGTACCTGCAGCCCTCACAGGCCCGTTTCTGGAGAGACACAGTCCAGCCAGGTCCTTCAAGGGCAGAGCAGAACCAATGCTCTCCCAAGGACCAAACTGGTTTGAAAACCTTGCTGGGAAGAGCAGCCTGAGTGATGAAGAGCTTGTGCCAGGGAAATCTGCCTGTCCCTGCCCCAGCCCAGCCCTGGGACAGAGCTGACAGCTGCAGAGGGGAGTCACCTCGAGCACCCCCCTCATTTAGTGGGGGAACACCAACCACCTGCTCCCACAGACCCCCATCCCTGAGCATCCAGGGAAGGTTTTTCCCATCACCAGGCATTTGCAACCAGCTCATGTTTGTTGGTAACAGAACAAAGGATGGCAGAGGAAAAGTGAATCAGGCAAATATCTGGTCCCAGGACTAATCCAGAACATGGAGTCAATAATCCTGACTCAGTTGATGGCTCATGGTTTGCATAACTGATCTCCAGGATGCTAAAAGCCATGAAAATGAATCATGAGAATCTCTGTGTCCTCCCTGAGACTGCAAAAATGCTTCTTCTGACTACAAAAAAAAGACTCCCTCCAAGTAGACGCTGCCTTGATGCCCCAGAAAATGCATCAGTAAACACAAATCCAGTGGATGAGTACTTGGAGTGCAGCCAGGAAACAGTCTGAGGGAGCGCCTGCCAGGCCTTCCCATCATTAGGAACCAGGAAAACCTCCTTAACAGACCCCAAAGAAAACTTCATTACACTTACTGTGTTACTCAGCTGTTTGAAGCCTTCCTGAGACAGCCCTAAATAGAAGAAGAGACTTCAAAGTCAGGGCAAAAGGACTACCTAAGTGCATTTTGCATTCCCAGCGGAAGGTTTGGCAGCCACCATTCTCACAGACATGAGCCCATCCTGGTTTCTAACCCAAGCAATGAGTAATTGCTTCTTGAATACCAAGCAGCTGGCACAGAAACCACCCCTCCACGCTGTGGTGTCTACAGGGCGGGGAGGAAAGGAGGAGCGGCGCATGTGGCCATCACTCAGAATCATTTTGCCACAAAAATCATAACCACCCACCCAGGTTCTCCAGTTTTGTGATTCCCTCATTTTCTGTACCCAAGAGAGCTCAGCTACTCAGCCCCTCCCGCAGCTAGCCCACCCTCCCAGCCAGTCTGAGAGCTAAGGAACTGGGATATACTGGGAGGAAGGAGGCACAGGTAAAGGGCAGCTCAGGTGCTTGCCTGTGGTTTTGGAAACCTTTTGCAGCAGGAATGTCCCTCCTGCAAGCTCCGGGCGGGTTTCCCCTAGTTCCTCCCCCTCCACATTTCTTCTGCCTTCAATGCAGCATGACGGGCACGCATGTTCCTGTGGGAACAACTGCACAGGATGCAGGAAACACCGGCGTGAAAGGCCTTGGGTGCACAGAAAGAGCCAAGCTCTCTGCCCCAACCCCCGCAGCTGCCCAGCACTGGCAACACCTCAGTGCAGCCCTGGCTGTCCCCCCACGGAGCCCTCCCCAAGGCCGGCACGCTGCCTGCAGCTCTCCCTGCTCCTCTGAACGCTCCAGCATCCCCAGCTCCCGCCAGCCCCAGGCAGTCACGTTGTGAGCAGCCGTGTTGGCTCTGCACGTAGTCCCTCGGCTCATGGCTCCTGCCAGGGAAACCAGCTTGTCCCCCAGCCCTCTCACTGCTCAAATCCTCCTTCTGGGCCAAAACTGTGCTGAACAGCCCGTGGGACCCCAGTAGAAGGCAGGCTGGCAGCCACCGAGCACACGCAGCTCTCCCTCTCAGGCTGGCCCTTCCCACAGGCATCCCAGCAGATAAGACTTTACTGCAGCATCCCAAAAAGGTGCCCCTGAGGTCTCCCATTCCACCTCTGGCACTGTGCCCTGCCTGGAAATGGGTATTGTCAGTAGCATGGCACACACAGCGACTCCAAGATCCATCCCAAACACAGACCTAGCACAGGACATGCTGGATCTCATGAACAGCCCCTGTCCCGGCTGTGTGCAGGCTGCAAACCTGCTCCACATCCAGGTGAGTGCCTGGAGGGGATGCTACAAAGTGAAAACAGAGATTTTTTTTTTTTACTTTCTAAAGAAAAACAGACAGGACCGTCTGGCACCGCAGTAATAGACACTTTGTGCCTTTGCACTATAATTGCTTCGATTGTCTTCCTCGGGCTGAAATTAAACACAAACACTGACTGAAACAGCTTTCCAACATGCCATCCCTCAAATGAATCAGGAACACTTGGCAGCGCTGCAAGGCAAAGGCTCGGCGCTCTTTTCATCCCCCAGGCAGCGCCAATAACTGAGGCAGCAGCGATCCCTGCGCGGCCCCCGTGCCAAGCAGGGGCAGAGCAGCCCCTCGGCTCGCTGTGAGTCACACACTGCTCTGTCTCAGCACAGGATATCTGCCCCCCACACCCCGCTCAGTCCCACATCACCAACGACCTTTTTCCTCTTCTGGCTTTCCGCTTGTGTTTAGCAGCCGTTGATCTATTTTTAAATCTATTCTGTTAAGAATTAGCATACCGGCAAACGATGTTGCTAACGCACCGGAAAACACGTGCCCTGCATCAGCGACAGCCTGCTCCCAGCACCCATGGCTCTGCATTTGTTGCTTCTGCTCATTTCCTTGTGCAAAATACCTACTGGCAGATGACAGGAGACAACCTGAGCAAGAATGGGACTGAATTAGTCCTGCCATGCAAGACAGCAAGAGAAAACTGAGTGATTCTGAGTGGGCATGAACCCTCACTGCAGCCCCCTTCAGGGCTGAGTTTTTGTCCCCAAGGACGGGGTTTAATACACCCCGGTCATCTCTTGGCTGTGCATGGAGCAGCCAGGCCTGGAGCCACAGCTTCTGTCTTACACATTCCTCACCCTATTTATTCCCAAGGCAGGGTGAAACCGCAGCTATACAGTAGACAGTGCCTGCTCCTCGCTGTCCCTCAAGGCCAGGGGTGCCACGCCTGCCCTCGGGCCCAGCTCTGGCGCTGCCACCACACAGCCCAGCATGGCCAGCAGCCGTTCCCCAGGGGCTGCAGGTCAGCAGCTCTCCCGGTGTTGACAGGCAGCCATTACACGGCATTTCCTCCATCCCACTGCTGCTCCCGAGCTGCAGCCAGACCGATGGGCACGAGCAGCTGTGAAGCAGCATCGGAGAGATGAGGCTTTAACACATGGATGACATTGGCACAGTGCTGCGACACCCCAGGGTGCCTCTGCGCACTGCAAACCCACCCACACCTGGACAATCCCTTCCCTCCTCCATTCCAGACAAACTGAGAAGACACAGCCAGAGACACGGGCAAGGAAGGGCTGGAGCCAAGCGTGGTGGCTCCGACATCCCGCTCTGCCAGCCAGCACAGAAAAACAGCTTTTGCTGGAGATCATGCCCTCCTCTCCAGAACACTGGGAGCTTTGTGTGCAGGAGCAGCTACTCTCTCACTGCTGAGCAGGAGCTGCTCATCCCAGGACAAGGAGCACAGGCACACACGGGAACAGTGACACCCCGGAATCTGAAGCAATGCACTTCCCTAAACTTTGCCAGAAATGATCCTCCTACCTGCTAGGAAGGCCTTTATCTCTCTCCCCCTCCCCAGACATTATCCCCAGAGTAAAGATGTCTCTATCATCCCTTCTTAAAAGGATTATTCCAAGAGCTGTGATTAGTGGAAGCATGAGCCGAGTGCTCCCTCCATCACAGCAAACAAACATGAGTTTTCAACAAGGATGGATAAGCACCCAGATCCATCCCAACAGCAGACCACAGGAGATGGAGAGCCATAACATCCTGTTACTGCCACAGTCTGCAGTGCCTGGGCTCCTGCCGAGAAGGACCCAAGATCTGGATCGAGCCCATGTGCGCTGAAACCAGTCCTACAAAAAGTTCCCAGCCACTGCTGTGAGCATTCAGGAAAGCACATTTCACATCACATACCAGGGTCTGAAGCAGTGAGGGGCAAGAGAGGGCAGGGAATGCTCAGGATGGCCTGCCCAGGACTTTCTGGCCCACCACATGCTGTCCTGTGCCTTGGAGAAGCTGCTCTCCTGCAGACCACCCCAGGGGCTCACAAACACCCTGACCCTGTCCAGCCACCCTGCCTTACTGAGAGCACATGGAATGAGAGGTCTCCTCCCTGCCCTGCCCTGCCCTGATAACCTCCAGTGGGTTGCTGCAGCAGTGCCAGAGCTTCAAAGCTTCCTCCCAGCAGCACAAAAACAGAAATAAACACCAAGATCAGTCATGGACACCAGCACAAAGCTCTGAAGAGGAGGGCATGGAGACAGTGGGTAGCTGGTCCTTGGAAGGCCCCAGGCTAATGGGGAGCCACACTCAGGGGAGCAGCAGCAGTGTGGGACGTAGGGATAAACCTGCAAAACCCACCAGCAAAGGAAACCCCATGCAGCTGGGGTGGATCCCCCACAGTTTCTCGAAAAATGGGGTTTAGCAACATAGAGCTTTTGCATCTTTAACAGCAGCTACACAGTGAGAATACCTGGCACCCAACTCAAGGGAGAAATGGCCTGCGCGATGAAACCCCTACCGCTGACCAGCCTGGGGGATGCAAATCTGGCATCTTGCCACTCCTGTGCAAGAGCCAGGGGTGAGTGACACGTGGAGCACACATGAGAAAGGTCTCACCAGCCAGCAGCAGTCAGGGCACTCCCCAGGCTGCATAGGAAGTGTCAGAGGAATGTTTAACTGATAAAATAATTCAACAGCATCCTGGGATTCCTCTCAATCAATCCACCACAGCTCTTTGTGAAGTGCCCAGCCCAGCCCTGGCATTTGACCTGTCTGGTCCATTAACCACCAAAAGCATGCCAGGTATTACTCAAATTTTACTCCTTGACCCCACCCTGCCTTTCTGCCAATGGAGCAGAGCACCAAGAGCAGAAGGTGCACACTGGCTCTTTACCTTGGGTCCCGGCCTCAGACTCTGGTGATCCTTGTGGCTCGCAGAACTCCTTGAGTGGCGAGCAGGTTGGTGTTTCTGCTTCAGGGGTCTCAAAATTATCAGTGGAGTCCGAGCTGCCGAGGGGGGGGAAAAGAGTGAGGAATTACTGCTTTCAAGGCTACCTCTGCAATCCTCCACAACACCTACACGTCCAGAGCCAGAGGCTGGCCGTGGGCATCCGAGGTGGCCGCTCGCTCCTGTCCAGCGAGACATGCTAGCAAACGGAAAAGGGAGAGCAGGTGAAACATCATCGTGAGCAGCCCCTCGTGCATCCCCAGCCCTGCGGGAGGGCTTCTGCCAGGTCATTCCCGAGCTGAGCACACAGCACGGGCCTCCAAGGACGTGCAGCCCCGCAGCATCTCTCACAGCGCTCCGGACGCTGCCGCGGGAAGCGAGCCCGGCTGCTCCGGCTCTCTGCTCCCCAGCATCCCCCAGGAAGCAGCGCCCGGCTCCGGCTCCGGCCCCGGCCCCCCCGAGCCCCCGGCGCGGCGCGGCGCGGTGCGGGATCCCCGGCAGCCAGGCAGCGAGCGGGGAGGGAGGGGCGGATGGGGAGAGGGCCGGGGAGGACGCCCCCGCAGCCCCGCATGCCCCGCGTGGGCGTCCCGTGGCTGCGGAAGCCGTGGGAAGCGGGCAGGGGAAGGGGCCGCGGGTGACTTGCCTGAAGCCGAGGGCCGAGCCCCCCGCCGGCGGCTCCTGGTCCTCCTCCTCATCATCCTCCTCGGCAACAGCGGCCCCGCCGTCCCCCTCCTCGGAGCTGCCCCCGCCCCGCACCGCGGACCAGGTCCAGCGGGCCCACTGCAC
>VZTR01024383.1:0-19618 GCA_013400775.1 Chaetops frenatus
AATACTTCATCCTCTCGAAAAAGGACTTTTTGAATATTCAGTACAGCAGGGTTACATTTTCTGGTTTTCATATACCAGCATTATGCAAGATGAAAAGATGTGCCTCTCAGATAGTTTTCACTATGTGCAGAAGTGGCACAAAACCCAGAGAGCATTGTGCCATATGCTTATTTAGTTTTCTTCTTAATTCAAGGTTTTATTTTCCATGTATCAAAATTTTATGTTGCATTTCTTGTTCAACTTTCCATTCCCAAATTGTCAAATCTACTCTCTCTTGAACAGAACAAGATTTTTTCTATATTGCTGCCATATTGATAGTTTTTAAATCACGTGGTTTTTATCTCTCTGCCAGACATTAGTTTAATTTATTTAAATGAGGATCATAGAAGGAGATTTTTTCACATTAGCAACCAGGAATTTCTCTTCAGACTTCTCTTTTCAAGTCTTTAAACTTATAAAAAAGTGTCGAAACCAGCAGCATTTTCTTTGTGATGTTTGATTGTAGCTTTAGAGCTGTCAGTGTCACATATAGTCTCCAAGAAAATCAGTGCCTCCTTCTATACCATTAATGTTAAGGTACTCCAAATGGTTAATCCATTCAGAGTTACTGTAATACCAGGTTTTCACATAAGAAGTTGAAATACTCATTAAGCAAATAATTTTCTAACCTCTGACTTATTGAGGCCTGCAGAGAAGGTGCTGACTGCAGAGAAACTGCAAGCATAGAAGTGATGCCATTGAGTAGCATTTTTTATTGCAGTTTTATAAACTCTGATTGCTGAGTGTCTTTAGTGTATAAGCAGTGGAAATACTCAAGGCTTGGCTCAGCAGGACTCTGGGTAATCAACTCTAAGGTTCTGCTTTTCACAGAAGGGTAGACCATCCAATCTCCAGAATTCACTTCCAACTTTGATTTTTGTATAATTCTATTAAGAGAAATACTATCTGTATTCTCTCATACTGATAAAGAAGAGCTATGAAATTTTAATCATAGCAAGTTAAAGGATTATTCTGTATTCTTCAGTGGTATATGCTATATGAGGATAAGTAACATTGAGATTTTTAGCAACTACGTGTTTGATCAATACGATTTAATACCCTTCCGAAAATACAAAGGACTCAAAATCAATATTTCACATATCAAAGTATATTTACTTGCAACCATAAGTTGGCATGCCATTTAAGATACAAAATGGTGTTAAAATACATTTCTGGGTGCAATGTTATATAATTTTGAAAATGCTAGCTAAACATATTTTAAATGTATTTATATATTACTTTTTTACTTATACCCCGAGCCCAAAATCTGTTTTCATTCAAAGAGATAAAAATACCTCAAAGCAGAACAGCATTTCATTGCTGCTTGTGCTGCTGGACAGAGAAATCGTGGTTGACCACTAAGATTAGGAAATGTCACTTGTACTCCTTGTGACCTCTTCCTGTTAGGGCTAGACTGGAGTCAGCAATTTCCCATTTATCCATGACTGAGGAATTTCAGGTGTTGGATCCAGCCTTCTGTATTGTTCCTGTAATTCATAAGACCACTTATGAGGGAACCTGGCAGATCAGCTCCAAGGGGGTTAACTTTTCTTTCTTTTCAATGCAGTAATCCAGATTTACATGCTTCTACTACTTGATAATTGCATAAGAACTGTAGGTTAAAAAAAAAAAAATTATTAAATGGACATTTTAATATAACTTTATCATTTGTATTTATGGAAATAAATCTGTAAAATAGCTGGTCATCTTCCAAACAGAAAGAGTTTTCTTTGTATGATTTTATTATCAAACAGTGTACTATGTAATCAAAGTAATCAAACAGTGGACTATGTACAATTAAAATAATATACCAAAGTAATTTATTTTCTGGATGTTATTCCTGTCATTCGACCTGTTTGTTCCTTATTTCCATCCAGTTGTTTTTGAGGTAATAATATCCTTGTGATCCTCACCAACCAGTAACCTCTGAGCATTTCTAGTTCCAGGTGTTCTGAAGCATTTAATTGTTTTTGGTCAGACCATCTACAGCTGTTACATTGTTTTTCCTGGTATTTAGCCCCTGTTTAGATGAGCGTTTGAATACAATCATATTTTTATTAACTCCATATATTTGCATGTGAAATAAATGCTCAATCTTATAAGTCATGTTCCATTTTTAGTCAGAAAATGACGTCATCTCCTTTCCTAAAAGATGCTAGTTTACAGCTGAATGCCAGCTTTGCATTGCACTGCTTGCAGGAATGGGAATGTGAAACGATACGAAGCCAGTTGCTACAAATTATTCTTTCTCCTTCAGGAAAAAAGGAACTTACTTTTCTTCATTTTTGCTTACCCAGGCATATGTCACTGGTAGCAGAGAAAAGAAATTACCAAATACACTTCACCAGCTGGTAGGAGGGCTGGCTGCTCTCCGTTTCCTAGCAAAAGAAGCATTCTGGGTCTTGGCATCCCGATTTTCATGCACAGCCGGAACAGCAGCTCCTTGGCTCCCCCTGCTTTTCCAACAGTCGTATCTTGTTAAATTGGTACCCTTTCCATGCATTCCTCCTTGTCTTTGCTGACTTTTATGAGATTAGTGTAGTGTGTCATTCCCAAATCACATGTGCCTAGCTTTAATTGCAATAGTTCCACATTCAAAGCATTGAAGACTCATTTGTGGTGATCTTGGAGTACTGTTTCTGTATTCCGTAACAGTAGGTTTCATGCTTTTGTTGGCTGTGCCAACAAACCTTTTGGTTTTTCTCTCAACTCTGTACAGACTAATGTAAGAGGCATGTGTTCATTCCTTCTGAGTCTGTGTCTCAGTATATGGGGTTTTTCCATGTATGTGTTGCATTTGTAAATTGAAGTGGGAAAAATAATAGTGTTTAGTATGCTTCTTCTGTCCCAACAGGAAGAGTAAGTCCATCCAAATATATCCCCTTTTTGGAAAGATCATTGCATTTTTACTTCCCCATACTCTGTCTTGGTATGCATTCCCAGAAATATGAAATCCTCCTTCCCACCCCCAATATATTCCTTTAATAAAAGCCTCCAAGAAGAGATGAAGTAGGTCTGTTTTTAATCAGTAGTCAGGACAGCTGAACAAAATCCATTTTCTCAGGGTTTTTTCTGTAAGTGAGGAAGATAAAGGCAGTGTGCTACAAAATCTTTTGCTCCAATGAATGACGTTGAGATTTCTAGATAGGAAAAGAAGACACTCATATAGATTTTCTTTCTCATTCTCTTTCCTTCATGTTGAGGAATCTGATATAGCAAAGGATTCTTTCAGAGACCGCTCTGTGTTCCACACTTCTATCAGATGCCCCCAATTTCTGTTCATTGCTTTCTTCAGGAAAGGGCAGAGGGCACTCAGATCCTCAAGGCAGAAGGGAGCTCAAATTAGGGAGGAGATACACTGGTCTCCTTCAAAAATGACTGAGGTCTGTACCTGATGTAGGATATTTTTTGAAGTATAAGTGTTCATATTCACAGAAGATGCTTTCTCTGCTGTGCATTTTATGCCAAGTTACAGATATGTTTTGAGAGAGACATATTGAAGGAAAAGGCTAATACTTACATTTCCAAGAAACCTGAGCTATAAGATGCTGCCTTTGAGGAGCTAAGGACAATGGAGAAGTGTGGGAGGTGAGAGTTGGTATCATATCTGTGAACAGAGTATATGTTTACAGAAATAACTTCCCTTACATTCCTTATAGTAAAAAGTAGTATGTAACACCTCATATGTGCCAGCAAGAGGTATTTTTCAGAATTGTCCCTGAGGTTTGTTTTGTGAATAGCTCATATGCCTTGGAGAAAGTGAAATTTAAAACTGTAGATCTAGAAAATTATTCTGAAACATTCAGGTAGTCTTTTTTATTTAAATCTTAATTATCTTAGTTTTAATGGAGAAAATTCATTAATTTTGTCCTACCAATTAGTTGTCAGAAGGTTTGTAGAAATAAAATGTACTGATTTCCTTCATATTCCCATGATGAACTAGCACATGCTGATCTACAGTTGCTATTTTGTCCACTAATATGAAATCCCTGTCCCTGCTTCCCTGCTGGTAGATTTTCAGAAGTTCAGTGAGCACTGCAAATCGCCTGAAGAGTGGAAAATTCCCCTGTCACACAGATGCCCTTATCAGCAGCAACCAGATGGAGCTCTGAGCAGGCACATTATCAATGTTAAATTGCCTTTTCTGAGTAGAGAGGATTAAAGCATTCCTTCAGAAATGGATGGCATAAGCTGCAAACTTAGGGATAGGAATATTCAGAAATGCTGCTATTTTAAAAACATAAGAAAGTATCTTAACAAACACTGCATATCAAAATGTATTATTCTTTCAAGTTGATTAAGCTGAAATTCATAAAAATAATTTGTTTTGAATAAAAGTCATCCTGTAGTTTCTTCTTAAATGTATGGGGAGGGGAAGGGTGGATGATGTTCTTCGCTTGGATATGTTATGTGTCTAAAATTCTGGAATAAATTTTAATGTGGATTCAGTCACATTATATCAAACTTAAAATTATTTCAGTTGTCATTAAAAGACAAAATATGTTTAGAATGAGATTTGCAGTTTGGATTGAATTAGCAAAGCAACACTTCAGAATAATAGAATTATATTCCTTTAATTTAAAAAAATGTATGTTGACTTACTAAAACAGGCTCTCAGAGAATATAACATAATTTGTTTGCTCCAAATCTTGAGAGTAGAAGATAATGCAGTACCAAAACATCCAATTCCAAAATTTAAAAAAATGATTGAATTTGGGCTAAACAGTTGGTGCCTAAGAATCAGGTTACAATAATACAAAGAAAGAAAGCACCAGTGTGACATGCAGAGATTCAGTGACACACCTTCTGTTTCACACTGATGAGCTGCAGTGAATTGTGAATGATTTTCATTCACAATTAAGCTCCAAGGGTTTTATTAACTAACTTATCTATAAAGGGCAGTGCTTTAATTATAATTTAGACAGTATTCACATTTAGTTGATATCATATCCATTGTCCTCTGATTGTTTAAAATGAAACAAAAGTGCTGCCAATAAAGAGAACACTTCTTAGATGTAGATGATTGACTGAAAGTTAACCAATCTGTGTATTGTCTTTCCAGATTTGCACATAAATTCTCTTATTATTGAGCTGTGTGTACATACAGAAGAAAGCCTTGGAATTAACATTTTTTAAATTCTTCTCTCACAACTCAATACAGTACTATGTTAATATAGTACTTAAAATCATATATGACAATATCCGGATAAAGTTTGTTCTGAGCTGTATTTTGGCAATATTTCACACTAAAGATCAGTTCACAGTATTCTTTTATTTAGTGTATGCTAGAAGTTTGACAGAATTCTTTTGTGTCCCTAGAAGCTTGAATAATGTTGTTCCATTCAATACTGTTACGTTTTTCTTACAGAACAAACTTGGAACTTGAGCTGGTCCATCGAGGAGGAAATTTGTGTTCAGGAGGTGCAAGCACAGCTGGGAAAAGATCATGTTTAAGTAAGTTCCATGTTATTAAATAAAGTATAAATTATTAGAATGTTGAATAAAGATATCTGGTTCTTTCTGGTATTTTCTAAATTACATTTACTTTCTCCTTTTAAAATCTTTTTTTTTTCTGCCAGTATTTTAAGGGTGAAGCAGAAAATCTTTGTTTCACCCTGGTTATTGCTAGCAATAGGAAAGAAGTTTGTTTTCTGAATGCTCATGACTTGGTCTCATACTTAAAAATATGCAGCTACAACGTCCCATGCCTTTAATTTGCCTAGTTTTTCCACAAAGTCGTGCAGATTTTCTTTCATAGAAATTTTCAAATTTTTTGTTGTTCTGAAACCTTTAATATTTGTCAAATAAAGCAACTTCTTGCTGCCAGAGGTGGTTTTTCCTTAAAAGAAAATATTTTAATTTTTTACTGGAATATAAACAGTTACAAGTGGACATTTTCTCTGTCAGAAAAAGTTGGAAAGCCTGCCAGAATACTGCTACTACTACTAATGCTTATTTAAGTCAAGCTTATGTAACAATAGCAGCAGATTCCATAGGAAAAAAGAAAGCTTAGGCCCACCTCTGTCTTTTGGTACACAATTTCTGGGGGTTGCTTTTCTCATCTTTTGAGGTGACAAGCCACCAAAGAAATCTCAGCAGGTGCTATGCTGTCCACATTCTCTCTAGGACAAAAGCCTTCTGTTACTGCCAGGAAATGTAGTTCAACTAATTTCATTCATGCATTGGTAATTTGAAAAGTAGTTTTAAACCCTACTGCACATTGTCTTTCCCCACCATCATTACCCCTCTTTCTCAGCAGACCAAAGTACCTGAAAAGTGCATGTGTTAAAAGAACATCTCTAGATCACTGTGTGCAAATTTGAAGCATTTAGTCAACCAGGGTTCTGCAGATGATTTATACTAAGATTACAATGTATTTTGAATTGGATGCTCACCTAGTAAGATAGACACTTTCTCCCTGAATTTTAGCTTCTTACTAACGTGTTACCATTTCACAGGCATATATTTGGAAGAACATGATGAGCAGGTTAGGGTGGAGATTTCAGCTTAAAATGGAAAAATTTCTGAAAGTGAAAAAATTGATAATGATGTTACACATAACGAGAGTGTATCCTTGTTTTCACATGGCCTTACTGGTCATAAAATTTCTTGACATTTAAGAGTTTAGAAGAATATATGGAGGGAAGTGGCTGGTAATCTGCAAGGTTATATTTTTATCTCATTGATAGCTTTCCAAAATCTGGACATCTCAGTTTTTATGTGTGATTTATTTTTTTTAAGATTAAAGTGGAATGAAACACGTTCATTACATCTTAAAACACTGTGAAATGTTTAACGTCACGTCAAATTTTTGTTACACCTACCTATTTAAAAGCTAGCTAGCTATATAAATAGATCTAAAAGATAATGGGCTTTCTCAGGGTGCTTCACCAACTAATGTCAGTATGTGCTGGAAGATTATGATTTTGCAGAGAGTGCTTGAACCACTGGATCCTTTATGTAGATCTCTGTAGCTTGCTTCACTGTTGCTATTTGAGCTATGTCAGTTGATACAAAGAGAGAAACTACCTCAAAATGGTTTTTCTTTCTTTGGGGTGATTTGAAGAAAAAAGAAAGAAAAAAGTGCCACCAAACTAAGGCCTGGTAGCTGATACTAGGTGGTTTGTATAATACATTAGTTAATTTTTTTCTTATTCTTACCACACCATGCCTTCCATGTCCTTTTGCATAAAGAAGGACTCCTCCATTCTTAGGACCTGACTTTGCAAGAAAGCATACCTTTTGCTGACAGTCTGTGAAAAGATTTGTCAGGAATTTTAATACATATTTCTCAAGGTTTGAAATGCATGGAAAATACTTTAATCACTGGAGAAATTTATTTTTGGAGAATTACAAAATTGGAAATGATACACGGAGGATGTATTTCTACTGGAGAATTGTCTTATGCTGGATGGATACTTCAGCTAGGCATGACAATTTTAAGTCCTGTTTAAATTCATATATCATATCATACTTACCTATTTTTCCAGCCTAATTTAGTATTTTGCCATTAAGTCTGTATGTCTCAGAAAATGAACCAGTTTTCCTGTTCATCAAAACAGATTACTGGAACAAACTAAACTTACTAAACATACCAAAAGTTAGAGATCCTTCTCGCACATAAGAAGTACAGAAATTGTCTTCTTAAAGAGAAGCTTTAAGATTACATCAATTGTTGCTTTTAAATATATGTGCTAGTTTACAAAATATAAAATGTTCATAACATGCATGTTTTTTGGTTGCAAATCCACTGTGAAACTGTGTATTAATTGTCTGTATGAGAGGTAAAATTTTTTTTTCCATGATGTCATTCAGCCTATTAAATGTACTTGCACACAGGGGTTTAATCTGAAATTGCTAGAATATTGCATATTGATGATCTTTTAAAACCTGATAACATACCTTGATTTTATTTTCTTTTTCTACTTAAAATACATTGCACTTTGTTTACAATAACATTGTTCTGTTCCTTTCTTAAACTGTTGTGTAATTTTAAGTGTCTTGTACTAGTGCTTTTTCCTTTACCAGCAGCTAAAAGGATTATAGTCATATTTCTGATAAAGGGATGTGGACAGCATCTTACCACAATGCACTTGGGTTTTTTCCACAGTTTTGAGTAGAATGGTAAATTTTCTTAATTACATCTAGGTCAGTCATATTGGTGGTTTTCATATTTATCTTGCATTCCAGAAACATTCAAGGCCTTCCAGGTGAAAGGCACTATGTATGTGAATGTGTTGTTGCATTAAGCAGCACAAAGAGCTGAATGTCAGCTATTCACTGGTAAAATGTTCGCGTGTTGTTTATGTTCCATATTGGTACTTTGTAAAGTTGTTTTGTAGCAAGCTAGTCAAATTTAATCTTGCATTAAAATAGACTTGTTTTTTAATGTAAGGTAATGAGATTCTCCTAGAACAGACCCGTACAGTATCTCCTTTTATTATTATTATATTTAGATTTAGACATTAGGATAAATATGACTAGTGGGAGCAGAGTTAGATTTACATATATAGCAGGGTTTATTTTCCCTAAACCATTATATAATTGTGGGTTTCCTTTATTGCCCCTTCCATATCCTTGTGTTTAAGTTACAAAAAATTGCAGTTCTGTAGAGTCATATTCTGAAGCATATTTTATCATCCTTCCATAGTCATTTATTTTCTAAGCATAATCCTGTTTTTGAAGTTTCATTTAAAATGCACCTTCAACTTCTTCATTGTCGTATGCAGTGAGGAAGGAATGATTTTTAAAATCCATACCCTATCTAGAACTTGAGTACTGTTTTGTTAAAGTCTTCCTTGTACAGTATTGAAACTGCTTTTGTTTTTAAACATCATTCGTGTCAGGTTCAGCAGAAGTAATCTACCACAACCTGGTTTTGCTTTTTCTGTGAGATAATGAAGAGTTTCTTTTGTGATTATGCATACCACTCTATAGTAGCCATGTAACAACTGTGAAGTTTGGTGATTAGATATTGTGGAAAATAGAATATATTGTCCCAGGTGAGCTGTTACAGCAGCAAACATCAGGGAAGATGGCGGGAACAAGTAGGTCAAGCTGCAAGGTTAGCTGCTTAAGTTGATTTCACCATGAGGGCAGCTGCTCTTGGGAAGTAAAATTAAGAATGATTAATGTAGCTCTTAGTATCAGTGACCAAGTCTGTGTGAGAAGAACGGTGAAGAATATTCGGCTGCAAAATTGCCGTTTTAAGGCTTTAAGTTTTGTATGTGTGTGCAACCAAAAAATGCAAATAGTATCCTACTACTTATTAAAAATCAGTCCTGTTTGAAGGACTGCATTACAGTTTTAAAGTCTACGGCCTTGCAAATTCGCTTGATTTTAGGGAAAATTACTGTACAGGTCTTATTTCTCTATTTGATAAAACGTAATAGATCTGTTTGTCTTCATTGTTCAGTACTTATAGAACAGGGTCAAAACACAGCATTAGGGCTGGATTTTGGTGGTTAGTTGGGCTTTTGTGTTGCAAGGTTTGGGTTTTTGGATTTGTTTGCTTGGTTTGGAGTTCTTTCAGTTTGGAGCCGTCAGTCTGCAGATCCTTGGTGCCCATGCTAACTTGGAAAAAGCAGTTTTTCTCACCAGCAGGTGCTTAAGTATTTTCTAAAGCACTTGTTATGCCACTAATATCTAGTGTGGGAGAAGCAAAGATAAGTACTGTTAGAATTCTGTTGCCAAAGTTGATTTCATACACTGTTGAGTTTGGTGTTGAGGATAATTAGTTGCTTTATCAGCAACTAAGAGTAAAGATGTAAGAGATTTTGTAAAGACTATCCAGTCTTAATGCCTTAATAGGTTTTTCCTGACCTTCATGGTTTTTCTACTGATTCAGGTCTGCTGGATCAGTGATGAATGGGAAGATGTTGTCAGCAGGTCTTTGCAGCTGCTGTTGCTAAGTGGACTATGTAAATCTCTACCAGGAGTAAAAATATTTCTCAATCTCCTTATTGACAATCAAGTCCCCTCTGATTGTATCAAGTGGTTTTTGTTTTAATCTACATTCTTCTTGATAGTCCCAGGAAACTTTGGGAGAAGGGAGAAGCATCCCTAGTCTGCTAAGATCTTCACAGTTGAGACAAGGATGTTTTCAATTCAGTGAACTGCTGTGTCACTGTGTGGTGTTTTCACATTGTAAATATGAATACTAATTTAGGGAATGTAAAAAGGGAAATCTGAATCAAGACAGAAAATTCCATGACAGCAGTATATGTCCTAAAATAAAGAGAGACTGGGGTATAAACACATTATCTAGACTGTTGCAAGCACTTCAAGGGCAGCTAATTCCTTAGTTTTCTTTGTTTTCATTATGACAGCACATTGCTCTACATTGAGGAATTGGAATTAACAACAGAAAACATCATCTTATCTGAACTCTGGTAATTTGAGAGTTTACTTTGCCAGTCAAGAGACCAGAAAAAAACAAGTAGAAAAAAAGGCAGCAAAACTTATGTAGAAATTTGGGATCACTTTGGCAAAGACTAAACCAAGATTACGAGGGAGACCAAAATTTATATCTGCATGCAACTTCCTGAATCACTCATTTTTGTCAATTGAGCGCAGCATTTTTAGAATTTATACCATTTATCAAATTGCTGTCTTTTTATGTCTTGAATTTAGTCTTCTTTTGTGCTGTGCATATCACACTAAATCTGAAAAAGGCTGTGAAATTGCCTTTGTAGACTCCTGCTTTTTGCACTGTAACATAGCAGAATATTTTTAAGAGCTTTGTCAACATCTGTAAAATGAGTTTGCTTTAATAATAAAAGCAGTGGAGAATGCAGCTGCAGGTGCTAGTGCAGTGTGGATATATAGACAAAATACCCATTATCTTTGGGGTTTGTGAGAGGAGCAGTATTATAATGCTTCCTCTTATAGCTTCAGTCCCAGTGCAAAGACAGTGTCTTATTCATTGAGCTGCTCTTTTGAAAGTACAGATTCCAACTGAATTTATTGCTCCTCTCTCACAATAGATTAACTCCAAGAAGTAAATCTACCAAGAACAGGAGTGACAATAACAAAATAACAATGAAGTTGTTTTCATCATTTCTAGAAATGGATTAAGGAATGCTAATATGACTGAAAGCTAGTTCTAACTGCAAATCTAGATGATTCTATCAAGAGGTATTTAAGCTTTACATGTATTCCATGAAAACAAAGACATAAGCTGAGAGAGTTGTGACAGCAGTGTGTCAATGTAGGTAGTACTCAAGTCTATGGACATGTTTTAAAACAGTAATAATCTTGCCCAGTCAAATGTCTAAATTTTGGAATCCTGGCAAGCCCCTGATGACTTGCAGCAATAAGTTATATTGTGCATCCAAACTGTGTGATTTTTGTATTTATTCAAATTATCCGGATACAGCCTGTCTCAAATATTACAAAGTTATTAGAAGAGGAGGATAATGTTTAAATTTTTTCAAATTTTGTTGCTGCTGGGCTCTCTGAAATTAATACTCCTCTCACAAAAATTGGTTAAGAATGATCTTTTGGTGACTCTGAGCTACAAGTAGGTCCTGTCTTTCCCCCTTACAAGGGTGAGCTCTCCTGGAAAGAATCAGCTGGAAGATGGACTATGAGGGGCAGAGGGGTTTGGGATACCTGGTTAGGTTATGGCCTTCCTTCCCACTCTTCACAAGCCTGGGCAAGATTGATGTTTTTGGGACATTGTCATGGCAATGTTTTGCTGCTACCTGTTTAAAAACAGTCCTTACGTGTATTTTAAGGTTCCAAGTAGGGTAAAAGAAAATGGGAAGACATTCTGTATTTTTATGCTTATATTTTGGAATTATGCATTCCACAAATAGACAGGAAAAGCCCTCAGTTGTTCCTTTGGTCCAAGGCAGGTCTCTGCCATAAGGACGTGGTGCAGCACCAAGTACTTGGTGCACAAACAAGCTGCCAGTTCCTGCTTTCCAGTCCTCTGGTGCTGTCCTTGGCTCTCTCCAGTACTTCATAGCCATAGTAAGCAGTAAGTAAAGCAATTGGAGTAGCTATAGTGTAACGCAGAAATAAAGCTCGGTGTGTGCCTCTGGCCGCAGCTGTTCGGGCGCGGCGGAGCCGCCGGTGGGGCCGGGGTGACCGGGGGCTCTTCCCTGGGGCCGGGCGGAGCCGCGGGCGGGGCTGAAAGCGCTTCCCTGCAAAGGAGCCACACGGCCTTCACTGTAGCCAAAACGTGCTTACACAGCTGCTAAACGGCATTTTCCTGGGCAGATCCAGTCCCTGTTAGATTGTGTCTCGATTCCATGAGTGTTACACGCTTGCAGATTACAAATAAATTCTTCAGTGCTAGAATTTGATGCTTGCCTGCTTAATTTCGTATTAGTAAAAGCTCGGGAGAATAGCAGTTAAAGGAACAGGGGATTAATTAATTAGTCTGAACGATTTTCAGTTTGATTTTTTTATTTTATTTTATTTTGCATAGGTGCCCATTTGTGTTTAAAGCAAGGGGAAGTTGAGGGATAAAAAAAGCATTCATTTTGCTGAACAGGCAGGAGGGAAGGAATGGCTATTTTCATGGGTTTAATTCCAAATAAAACAATGCTTGAAGATTTTTTTTATTATTTTTATGGTATGTAAGTATATTTTCAGAGTTTTGAACTTTATCAGCAAAGCAGGGTTTTGGTAAGAATTTCTTGCCAGGAGAAAAGATGACTTATTTTGTCCTCATTGACTGTTTTTATTCAGAAAGCAGGTGGCAGCTATCAATTCCAATGCCATCTAAAGCTCCAATTATTTTACAAACCCCAGGAGCTAATTACAGCCCTCAGGCTCTGGCAGTCAGCTGATTTCATCATGCGACTCTTTTGGCCATTGCATACCTCTGAGTAATTGTCTATTTATGGAAAATAAATTAATAGCTGCTATTTCTACTTGAGAAAAGGACCTATGAGTGTGTAGGTTGAGCAAGTGGGTTGTAAAGAGAGGGAGGGAGATTTAGAGAAAAAGATGCCAAGGGATCAATTGAAAGAATAAGGGAAAGATGATGTCAGGATACTAAGGAAGAAAGTTAAAATGAAAGGGAGAAAGGAAGCAGGTTCTAGAAAATTGAACAGGAGAAAAGCATGACACCAAATAGCAAGATACAGTGTGACAGGAAGAAAAAAGTAAACCAAATAGTGGGAAATGATACTTTAATTATTTCAGCATAAACCTATGAAGATAAAAGAAGATTCATTGAAAAAAAATGAAGTCTGAATCCCAAATAGTCCCTGATCGAGTTGAAGATATCCCTGCTCATTGCAGTGTGCTTGGACTAGATGACCTTTAAAGGTGCCTTCCAGCTCAAACCATTCTGTGTTTTTTACTGCAAGTGCCTTTCTGAAAATGTTCTCGATCTAAATGCTGCTTGCCTTCTTGGGTGGCTTAATGGGAGGAAGGTTTAGATGTTGTCTTTATTTGTGTGACCATATGATTCATAGATAAATGAAAAATGTGCATTTTAATATAAAATACTGCAGTAAATCTCCATGAATAATTATGCATTCTCTGTTTGAAAAGTTCTACAAGTGTTTTGCAAATTATATTTTTGATACAGAGGACGTACAGATGATTTTGATATTTTGAATATCAGCAAACTCTGCCTACAGGTTGTACATACAAATCTCTGACGTTATAAAAACTGTTGCTACTTCAGTGTCATTGATGTGTAGTCAGAAGTTTATTGGTTTGGGGATTTTTTTGTCCAAAAGTTACCTACAATATGAAGGCAGAAGGAATAATAAACCTTTTAAAGATGAAAAACCAAAGTGATCCTGCCACAGGCCAGAAATTGTAGCAATTTTAGATTAAATTTCAAATATATTGTGCATAGAACTTAACTGTGTAAGAGAGAAAAAAAAATTAAGTGTATCAGTCCCTGGAGGGGCAGCAGAAGTGAGTATGGAACCTTAGCAACATAACAGCATATGTAACAGGATTTTAAAAAAAGGCCTGTAATGAAGTACATGGAGCACTAAAACAACTGAGATCTGGTCAAAGCTTTCTAAACAGCCTTTCTCTGAAACATTTTTTCTGTATATATGCATGTGTTCACTGCCTTCTGTTGAAATCTTACTTCTCTTCAAATCCCTTTTTTGAAAATAAATCAATACTTAATAAAAATACACTTGTTGGGGTATCAGCTTAATTGGAATGATGTGACAGGCTTCTCAGAATCTCGTAAAATACATGATGGCAATTTAATGTAAAATAGTTCATATCACTGTATATAATACTCAGCAATCTGTCTTCTTCACCTTTCAGATCAGCTGTTTCACGTGTTGGCCATGCACATGCGCCTCTACAGTATAGACTCTGCATACAATCCCTGGAGAAAACTAACCCAGCCGTTGCAGGATAAAAATTCAGAGCAAGTATTTTAATTTACCCAATATCAGTTTTACCTGGTGAAAGAAACGTCCTTACAGAGGGACTTTGGGTAACGTTCTGTCTTAATTTAAATTCTCTGTGAGCTATGCTGATGGACTTAACATCTAAAAATTGTATGTATGAATTTGTGAAAATAAGTTTTCCGATTTCTTTTACATAAAAATCTGACAAATACCAGTTTTGAGCTAAAGTTTAAATACACCTCTTGGAGGCTTAAGTGCATGCAAATTGAATAGTATTGGGTAAGTGGATAGGGCACTGCTATTCTTGATATGGATGCTCAACAAAACTTACATTGAGATAATTTGATAAATAGTTTCTTGAAAGTTGAGTAGTGATTAATAGGTATAAATACGCCTAATATATGTGAGAAATAATTATATTTTACGCTAAAAATGTTCATCAAGCTATGTTATTTATCAATCATGTTATTTTAAGCAAGTTACTTACCTGAGTTTGCTTTTAGAACATTAACCTTACATACACAGCTGTACAAGGATTAACAATGTAATAACTTGAACCATGTCCTTTATTCCGCAAACACTTGACTTAAGACCCATCGCTTTTCAAATTCTGCCTTGATGATGAAAAGAAAGGTCTCTTGCCTAAAACCAGATTGAGTTTTCCTCATAAGAGGAAAACAGTAGATTTTTTTTTTTTCTCTTAGCACCTTAAATGTCTTCTCCATACTAACCTCTACACTTTGTCACTTACAATGACGTCAAAAGACTGTCCTTTTAGTGCCTATCCAGCTGTGTGTTTGTCAGAGTTTCTAGGAGCCTGAGGTGGAAAACATTATGCAATTTCAAAAGCTGATCTAGAATAATGATGCCACAATCCTAACTGCAAACTGGGGAAAACTATTAAAACAATTATTCTCATTTCTAGGTTAAGATTTTGTTGTTTGTCTTCTTGGAATCAGGCTTCTTTTTGCAATGAACGTTAGTTTATTGGAGTAATTAAACTAATTTAACAGATTAGTTTATAAACCATTAGCAGCACAAAGCATCAAGCATTTTATAGCCTGAAAACCTATGCTGTTCACCATGCATTCAAACTGCTTTGGGGGTCTGTTTTCATGTGATTCTGATTGCCATCTGACCTAGAGTGAGCAGTGGGACAAGGTTAATAGATTTGGGGTATGGTTGGCTGAGTTATATGAGGCAAAATTAAGATCATGTGGCCAGAATGGCTGTGGGACAGATCATGCACTTCTTGTTTTGGCATTTGAAGAGCTTGCTGGCTTTGGAAGCAGCTGTTAACAGAGGGGACTTACAGACATGATGGAATTCACCATGCATTGGTCATGTCAAGGCTAAAGTGCAGCAAGTTAGATTTCATTAGGCAGTATTTTGAATCACTTAGAAGTTAATGGTACCGTAAGACTGTAACACCTTCCTTTGCAGAAAGGGTTGCATGCTGGGAATGCATTTGAGCAGTTCTTGTGTTTTCTGCACTGGTTTTCAATATTTTTGGTAGACTTGATGATACTAGTTTGGCACGAAGTCCTAAATGGTTTGTAGGAAGCTGCAACTGAGATAGCATTCATTTTGCCATGAAATAATTTACTGTTGAGATGCACAGGTGCCTTTGAGCTGGAGTATTTTTGCTCACTCCTTGGAATGTTTTTCCTTCCTTAGTCTGCAGGCACCAGAACGCTACAAAGGAGGCAATTTGAGGACAAGTTTTTCATGTATAAATTGGAACATAAAATGAGTATCTGTAATTATACTGCAGAAATTTGAAGTGGTAGTTTCACTTGAAGATGGCATTCATAGGATTGGTGTGTATGATCTGATTGCACGCTTCTTAGAGTCACACAGCCTTTTGAGAAATACAGAATAGCAAATTTTTTCAGGCACAGGAAAGAGTGCTCAGAGCAATTGGAAGGTGACACACTGCTGAAAACTGAAGAAGCTTAAGAGGATGGTGGAGATTTTAGATGTGAATGACATTCTGCCACTTTGAAGTTAACCAAGTCATCTAAATCATCAGCCTGACCTGCACATGAGACTTCAGGCAAAGACTTGTAGAAAAAAAAAATTAAGTGAGAGAAAAAGATCTATTTTGTCTGACTGTATTACTGTGATTCCAAACAGTTTAACTTTAGGGAAGTCACAGAAGCAAAAGAACTTCAAACTACTATACCATCTTTTTCTATTCAATTTTCACTTTAAATTATTATTTGAATTGAAAGCAGTTTTCCAGAGAAGCTAGTTTAGTCTTCATTTATTTAAAAGGATAATTTTCAAAATAGAAAAAAAACCCCACACACATGCAAAAAATCTGTGGAATGCAAGTGCCATTGCATTATCTTCTCACCTTCATATAATCATACCTATTTTCTTTAAATATACATAAATATTTACAAATAAAACTACCCATATGTGGCACTCACAGTTTTTATCTTAGTTTTCTATAACTCAGCTGTCATTTTTCATAAATAATGCCTTAGATTTCCTATGTTTGGGAGAACTGATCAAAGTAACTTGTAAAGAGTCTCACAGAATTGTTCACTGTACTTCCCAAAACCACTGGTTTTTTCCAGTGTCTTCTACAATTGTATTTAGATCTCCTTGTGGCTGAAAATGACACCTGAAAGGAAAGATAGGAAGAAGCTCAAGCAGCTGCAGCAAGGTAAAGTAGAAATAAGGAAATATTGGGCAAGAAGATACCCTATCAAAAAGGACCTAAATAATGTAAGCTGTTTGGAAGATGACAGGGGAAAAAGAAAAAGCTGAGTCTGGTGAACTGTTGAATGGTTTAGTGGATTATTTCTCCTGTTCAGTTTATGTGGCAAAATTCAATGTATGCTTGGTCCCACAGGCTGTACTTAAGCAAATTGTTCTTCTAGGGACAGATCTGGTTTCAATGATGATCAAATAAACAATTACTGTGGTGCAAAGGGGGAATAATAGCTTCTGGCAGGGGGCAGGCAAGGAGCAGCTGGAGGCAATAATTACTAAACCCAGATGTGAATTTAATGGACTAGTCCAAATAGCCACAGTTTCAGGAACAACAAACATGAAATGGAAGAATGTACTTTTAAAATCTCTACAAAGGCTGAATTTTTTGTGTCTGTTTTGACAGAATATGTCAGGAAATAATGGATTGGTAAAACATTAGGGATCTTTGCAGTAGAAGCACTTGGAGGGAGGAACTGCATGATAAACTGAAATGCTGGGATTTTTTTACTAGTGTTTCACTGATGTTTCATTCTAAGCTAGGTTGCTGTAGAGATTGTTTATAGTGTCATACTGGTGCAACAAACTGCAACTCAGGGATAGGACTGAGCAGCTGTGTGTAGGAACCTCTTAAGTCACGTCTCCATCACAGAAACTGTTGTGAAATGGGGAAAAAACCCACAGTTTTTATGAAGATACTCAGACCAAGAAAGTAGGATGGTGGGATAGCAGGGTTTAGTTAAGGCTTATGCAAGAGGTGTTCTATACATACACATGCTACAACAGGACTTATGTGATCTATTGCATACAATAAAATCCTGCCTGAAACAGCTGTCTCTCAGGACATCTGTTACACTACATAGGTTTTGACAGTATTGCCAGCTTTGGAGTATTTGCTCTTGGCTGTTTCTTCCTTCCCCTGCACTACAGTTCAGCATCCTCTTTGGCTGTGCTGATGTTACTTGGGTAGGCTGCATGAACAAAGTCAAGCAACGAATCCATGTTTTAAAAAGGTTAAATTGAATGAGTTTGGGAATGAGTGACAAGGGACCACTGGGGGCACCGTGGTACAGGAGATGCCCAATGTTAGTACTGTTGGTGAATGTATAATGAGAAACTGACCTGCTGTAAAATCTGCTGTGACACAATGAAGAGCAAATATGAAATTGTGATTATATCCTAAAGTGCAGCCAGAATAAGTAATAGAATTCTGCTTTCTTGCAGTGAACATCAGAGGCTGTGTATTAGTTTGACCTTTCTGCCATCTGGGATTTGTGGGCTTTACTTCTTATTCTGCAAATTGTGAAGAAAATATTCGTTTGCCCTAGTTGATGAAGCCTTTGTTTAGGTGTACCTATATCCCTCAGATTTTCTGTGTCTGACAGTTCAAAGATGTATGAGGCTCAAAACCTTTACTTACTGAATTTCTGCCTTTATAATTTGGAGATAGAATCAGCCATGAACTTATAAGTGTCTCTGGTTGAGAGAAGAGGGGATGCGTAGCATAAATATAAGGAACCACCATAAGCAAAATGCTGCTTAATTCAGACTACAACAGAATTTCCCATTTCTCTATATCTGTTCCCAAAGAAGTGATGCCTGCATAACATCTGTCAGGGGGAGGATGCAGAATACAGAGGCAGAGTTTCTCACCTGTCAGGTGATAGGCAGCCCTGGTGTTGGCACAGAGAAAGGTGCAGCCCAATTACCTTGGGCTGGAGGAGAGGTCAGTTCCATAGAGAAAGCTGAGCTTTGAATTTTTCATTTTCCACTGTGTAGTTTATTTTCTCGTGTTCATTTTGCACTGTGTAGTTTATGTTCACCACCAATTCCCTTTTAAAAATTGATACAGCAAACAACTGTTAAGCATTTGAATAATTTTGTATTACTTTGGTCCCATTTGCAGTTGTACTTGCTTTTTTTTTATTAAGTGCTTTTGTGGCACAAGTTTTTGTAGTCAGATTTATGAAGCTTTCATGTATGCTTAGGTGATTAACAGAATGGACAATTTCCATAAAACACATATCTAAACAGATATTGTAAATTCAGTTTCATTGTCATAATGAAGAAATTGCTGAAGCTCCTAACAAATGACAGAGCAGTTTTTAAGTGCTTCATATGCTGCAGCACTTGATGTAAGCAAAAGCAGCTTATCTAAACCCCTGACATTTAATGTAGCTTTGCTTCTCTATTCTTACGAACTGAATAAATTAGAAAAAAAAAAGTTGGTCCGGCATGTGCAAATGAGTTCATTTATGTGTGATGTTGCCAGTCAATCATGGTATTCTGTATATANAAACTAAGAATTAAAGATGCGAAGTAAATTAAGGAATGTCCATGGTTTTAAAGTTATTACGCAGTGAGGGTTATTTTAAAATTCAGTGTTGTAGATCATAAAGTAGAACTAGNACAATATTGATACCTCTGTTGGAAAGAAATGTTCAGCTAAATGTGACCAGAGGGAGTCAGATTTTTTTAATCTTATTCCAGATTAAATTTTTTCCAAGTTTATA
>VZTR01024383.1:20094-33515 GCA_013400775.1 Chaetops frenatus
TCATGGCCTATATAATTTTGAAAATGAAGCTTGGTAGTGTGATACAAATTTTTGCCCCCTTTGCCTTCTTTAGAATTCAATATACTGATTTTTAGAAAATTTGTTTTTTTGTTTAGGAGGCTCACATATATATACATATATATATATTTATGTATATTACAGTGCTTTGAAACAATAATTTTATTAAATGATTGATTACAGCAAAAGGGTTATAGATGGTGTTTATTCTATAGCTCATTAATTCAAAAGGACAAGTTAGACCATGTTTTCTGTCACTTCATTTTACAAGACCAGTCAGCCGTGTGACCGTAAGTGTTCTTTTAATCCTCCTCTCGTATGACCACTTCTGTGTGTTAAAATTCATATCACAGATGACTCCTGACAGTGCCTTCTGCAGAGAGATGCCTGAGTTTTCAAGAAGTCAGTAACTACATAGTCTTCTTCTAAAAGCAGGATCATGTTTATGGGCCTCAGAGATGACAAACTGGTTGAATCCCCAAAGCTGTTAGAGGACAGTAAAGATCCCATGCATGCATCCCCATCCCACCACATGTGGGCAACCTTTTGGAGAACATGGTCTGCAAGAGCTCAGTTTGTTCCTTTGCAGGGCTGGTGGCCATTGGTAGAGGACTCTCTTTTGCATGGCAGAGTTAGGGTCAGTGAGACCAGGACTTTTCACAGTGTGGCTCCTGCAGCACAATCAGCAGCACCACCACTGCTTGCTAAGGGCAGTAAGAACCCACACAGCTCTTGGCACCGGCATGTGTTGCAGAAGGGGAAGGCTTGAGGGAAGGGTGTGTATCATGTTTTATCTCAAGATGCTCCTGCTTGAGATCTCCATCATGCCCCAAATCAGTTAAAAGAGTGAGGAATGAATTTTTCACCATTTGATTTTTTAGTCATTTGACTCAGCTGTTGAACCTGAAGAATACTGTTGGTTGGAATTTTGTTGAATATTGCTACACAAAGCTAGAAACTACCTATCTGCAAGCATTTTCTGCTTTTTAGTATAGGAAAACAAGATGGTGTGGAATCTGGGTATTTGAAAAGTTTGCACTATCACTGCTTGTTTCCTGTCCTTCTAGACATCCAGGGGGTTATTAAAGACTGTGTAAGATTGCATAATCCCACCTGTCATGGCCTTGAGCCTTTATTTCTTTACATGAAGGAAAGCAATACCTTTTCTAAGGTCTCTTTTTTCCAATAGGATCATTCCCTGTAACATTAAATGTGTTTTCAGGATTTGTTTTTATTACAGCCTGGTTATATGTATACTTGTGAAATGCCATGCATTGGAAACCAGTTCAACTGAATGTTCTTTGACTCTCTACATAGACATAATGTGTTCAGGCAGTTTTGAATATTTTAAAACACTTCAACAGAATCAAATACCCAAATGGCAATTTCCTCATGAGTTATTACATGAGTAATACTAAATTTTTTAATTGAGATCAGTTTTAAAATTGAGATAAGTTAGCAAATTGTCAGGTATTAGGCTTCTGTAAGCTTGATATCAAATATAATACCATTTAAAATAAATACAAAATAAAATATGAAAATGGGTTTATAGTGTCAGAAGTGATTTTATTTTGGTTTTATTTCCAGGCTGGTAAGTGAAGAACTGCCAGAAGTTCCTGTGCTTTACAGAGATGTCTCATCCCTTTTGCTTATCCAGATTTTAACCATGCCTCAACCATTGCACAGAGGTATGTTACAAAAATACGTGTATTTAAAGGATTATGTAGATGAGGCTGCTTTCATGATGGTTGGCAGGCTGGTAAATCATAGCTGATCTACTGTGTATTCTAAAATAATGTTTCTGCCTTATCTACAAAAGGTGGCATTGAACAGAAATTTTTGTTCTGAGTTGGCAGGTTTATCTATGTTCCCTGTCTTTTTATGTTATCAGTCAGCTATTCATTAAAGATACAAGAGATGAGCAGAAACTATTGAGTATTTCTACTGAAAGAAAACTGTCCTTTGTTTGACCTTCATCTTTTGCTTAGAGGGGCAGCTCAATACTTCAAGTTGAACTGAGTGCCTAAGGGTGAAAAATTTGAAAGATTGTAATTTAATTTGAATTTCAGACTTTAAGTTGCAGCAGTCTTATATAAAAGAGTTCATATATGAAGATAATAATTCCTGTAATGCAGCAACTTCAGGAGGGACAGCATATAGTGCAATTATGAATAAATATTAAATGAACATTAAAAACAGAAATCTTTCATTACTAAAATCAAAACTGTCTTAAAACTTAAATTTATTTTTCTGTGCAAAGGAACAGCTGAACCTGGTTCCTCTTGCTAATCGATAATGTGTATTCCAGAATAGGGTTTCAGACCCTCTGGTCTCTGGCTTTATTATTTGTAATTGTATCTTTATTTGAAAACTAGGACAGGCAAAGCAATTATCACTTTACTCTTTCACTGACAATGGAGTATCTCCCGTGGGATCTGTGTGGCAGTTTTGGTATCTGCTGAGTTTTGGTAGTTTTTGAATAGGTAAATTCAGGAACTGTTCTCTTGAGGCATACATCTTAGTAGAAACTGTTTCCTCTTAAGAAATGTTCACTCCTCAGTATCGAATGTTTAAATTCAGCTGAAGTGACTTTCTGTATATCCATTAAAATTGTGGGTTTGTTTTCTCGATTCAATATACTTAAAATCATAGAATCATTTAGGTAGGAAAAGACCTTTAAGATTATCAATTCCAACTCTTAAGTACATGCTTATGGATTAAATATATCCTAAAGATTATTAGAATATGAAAATACTAAAAGAATAAAATGTTTTTTGCGTAGGAAGGCTATTGTCAAAAATGTACTTTTTTTTACTACAATTTAACTTAAATTAGCTCTATTGGAAGACTCAATCAAACTAGTATAAAAACAGTAAATAAAAGTTTTATGAGACTAACATCTGAAATTCATAGAAGGAAGTGTTGAAAATAAAGTATAAACCAGTGGTGTCTTTGTAGTCAATATCTGAGCATTGAATACCACCATTTAAGAAAATATATTTTATCCTAGAAAAGACAATGTTCAGTTGATAGTAAGGCATTCTTACTTACATTCTTACAATTCGTGGAGAATTCTGTGAAATGCCTCATATCAGCAGCATGTTTTGTCTTTGCTCTTAGGTTTATTGTATGTTGCAGTTGAGAGGGAAATGGCAAGTGGCAGAAAGAAAATAAATGTATCTCCTTCAAATCTGTGAAGCATTAAATTGGAGATAAATTGCCATTTATCTTCCTAAGTTTTGTTTCATCAAAGTGGTTAGGTAGAATGACAAGAAAGTCTTTCATAATTCTTTGTTTGGAAGTGTAGAGTGGTGTTCACAAAAATAAGTTATAACAAATTTGTTTAGAACTGTTATAGTGAGTGTGTAGGTCACAGAGTTGAATTCAATATTACTTATTCTTTGTAGACGGCTGAGGTGTAACTAAGGTAAAATGGCTTGTGAAATGTCTTCTGGTAAGCACAAGGTCAGTGATAGGGGTGAGCAAAATCTGTTTGACCCTACTGCTTCCTGAATTGTCTGTGCTGCTTTGCCATTGTCATGGGGTGCAGGAGCTGGGGACTTGGCTGTACACTGGGATACAGGAGGTTGATGCTTGGATGTGTTGACAGATATTTCCAGTATATTCCTTTAACAATAGACTTAAGTAAGTTGCATTGTATCCTTCATCAAATATGACTTCTTTTTTCAAGTTTGTAGTTAAAATCCTTTTTGTTTACACCTGGGTTTTTTTAAGATAGAGAGTGCTCTGTAAAGAGGACTCAAAATCTCTTCTCTTGCCCTTCAGATGGCAATTGTATTAACTTCCCTATTAACTGTTAATTTTAAATTCAGATTGGGAATTGCATTAACTACCCTATTAACTGTTGGATGGGTGTTGGTATCTTTTTCAATCTGACAAAGATTAAAGCAATAAAAATGTCATTACTGTTCAGCCTCTTCATTCAGAGGGGAAAATTGATCTGAACCTATCAGAAAGAAAGAAGACTGCTACAGAAAAAACTTGGTGGTGGAGGTCAGAGCATTTAGAAGCATTAACCAAATTGCAGAGAAGGGAATGAGGCTGATATGTGTACCTCTGTGTAGTGTAGCAAACAAAATAAACATTGTGTTTAGGATACTAAAACCATTTGTGAAACTTCTTTTTTCTTTTGAATTTCACACTAGGACATGGGCAGAGCTTTTATAGGCTTCAACTGTTGGACATTTTGTTTGAAATGTTTGAAATTATACAGGGGTAAATGCATAATAATCTACATAGGAGTTTCTGATTCAATTCTGTGGCAGTTGTCCAGAGGATGGAGAGTTCATTGCAAATTGGTACTACATACAAAACAAAGATTTTGCTTCCAGCTCCTTTCTTACAGAAATATTAAATGATGGTATTGAGAGAATGGCTTGGTAGTTATCAAAGACTAAATCTGTCTTTGTAATTTGAATTCAATACCCCTCCACACCAGTCCTTTCTGCAACACAGCTTTTAGATGTTGAAGTCATTTAATTGAAATTGGACATTCTTCCTTGTTACCATCAATTGTAGAAAGTTTTATTTTCCCATCACTGACTTGGGGACCCCACGTACAGATTTCTAGAAGTACAGAGTGTAGCTCCTAGTGATTTCAGTTCCTGCGTTGCGTTGACTATAAAGTAGCAGACCGGTAGAGAGTGCTTAAGCCCCAGGGTGTGTGAGAAAGGAGTGATCCCGAGGCTGGTCGGTGCTAAGGTGGTCCGTGGTGCCGGGGCCGGGAGCGCGGAGCAGCGCTGCCAGCAGCTCTGGCTACACCGCCCGGCCGTGCTGGGACAGGCTCTGCAGGGCTGCTGCGAGACAGCTGCGGGGTGGGAGTGCTGGCTCTGTTCCGACTTGAAAGCTCCTTTTGTTGAGTTGAGACCAGCCTCTCTGGACTCTGGGAAGGGTTTTCTGTCTGGTGTGTAAAACCTAAATTCAGTGCCTTTTCCTGTAATACTGGTTAGGCTCAGCTGCTAAAGAGTCTGACCTGGATGTTCTGACAGATTCTTTGTCTATAAAGTTTCAATGACGTGTGAGAAAAGTGCAGCAAGCGGCTTTCAGGCGAACACGAACACTTTTTTTTAATGATTGGATAAGGACCTTGACTAAATATAGTATGGATGTAATCAGCTTGAATATTATCCAGTTTCAATGTGGAAGCTCAAATATTTACCTGTATCTTGGAACTTTAATATACCTTTTATGGATTATCTGGAGTTCAGTGCTGTCTCTCTTTGTTCTGAAGTTGTTTTTTCAAAGAAGGGTTCAAGCTTTAGATCAAGAAGAATACTTTTCAAGGGTTATTTATACAAAGTTCTCCTTCTAAATCTAGTTTTAAAAGGCCCTATGTCCTTAATTTTGAATCTGGTTCTCTTTGTGAATTCCTTTTATTCCTTCTGTCATCACTGCATGACAGAGTATATCACCTAATTTGATATTAAAATTAAAATATGTATATTGTTGTTAATAGGCTTGTTTATCTTCACATTTCTTGCACTAACGTTAGAGTTCTAGAAGTGTTTCCTATTTAAACCTAATTTTTAAAGGTGTTGGTTGATGCATATAATGGGATGAGATGCTTTGAAATTATTTGATTCCAAAAGTTTTAAAAATAGGAACATAAGGGCATTTCTCAATATTAGTCAAAAATAAGTACAAAAGTTGTGGATTAGCCTGTTTTTATTAGATTGGCCTAGCCATAGTAATAATACTTTCATACTGTCAGACTATCAGATCAGGGACGGGAGTCCTAAATGTATTTTAGTGCAGAACTTTGCTCAGTTTACTTCACATACAGACACATTTGCAAGCTTTAGAATTATTAAATTGAAAAGGTGATGTAGCAAAAGCACAGCCTGCCCCAGGGGCCAGCAGGAAAACAGCACCCAGGCCCCATAAGCACCCTGCAGAAAGTCACATAAAGTTGCTCTTTGCAGTAGACAAGACTGCAGCAGCTCTAGCGTTACAAGTACAGCTGTCAAATATTTGGCATTTTAAAAGATAACATAGTAATGAAGTGATAATTGTTGAAGTGACTGATATTTTACTATGTCTCCCATGGGATGTTTCTTTGACTGTAAAACAGCCTTGGTGCTCATTACACAACATGCTGCCTCTGAGCTGCTCCTGAGATGTTTTCCTAAGGGGAAAAAAAACCCCATGAAGTTTGTGCAGAATTCAGGACTTCTTCAGGGTGACCCATATGTGGGAGTGTGCAGTTTTTGTCCAATTCTGGATTCTCAAAAAATGTAATTCATAGTAATTTATGAGCCACATACATGTTTGTAAATACAAGAGCATTCATTTAGTTGTGAAAACATAATATGGGCTAAACATATTCCTGGTGAATTGAACAATTAGTATTAAGGAGGGAAATGGGGACAAAGAGTAATGATTTCTATTTAGCAAAAAACAGATTTTTTAAAATGTGCAGAGACACCCAGTGTTGAGCAGTGCAGTCACCTGAGCAGAGCTGTGGCAGGTTGGTGCCTGTTGGCAGCTGTCAGCTTTGCTGCTCTGCATGCAGTGGGTTTTGTTCATGCTTTCACAGTGTGAAATTGATCTATGTTTGTATCTGCTGTTGAGGGGTTAGAACTCAGTACCTGAGTTCAGTTCTAGCTACGAACTCTTAACTCAGGCCAAACAGGCAATTTTTGCAGTTCTCTGAATGTGTGTGGTTTCATCTTGTAGATTTCAGTCCCGGAAAATTTTCTGAAAGCTTGCCTGCTGTTATTCCTCCGGAGTAGGATTGCTAAGAAAATCAACAGAGATAAAAAATTTCAGCAGAGATAAAAAATATGGCCTCAAGATCTATTAGGATCTGGTGAATCCTCCTCCTGGGGAAATGTGAAGAGGAAGTATCATTATAATGCTGTCTGCACTAGAATGGGGAGCATGAAGTACAGGACCATTTGTTGTCATGTTTAACACAAGGTTCATAGGAAGATAATACAGAAAAGTCAATTTTTAATTATGTAATAACAAATGATCTTTTAGATGCTTAAATTGTACTTATAGTTTATACTCACATGAGCTTCTACTCAGTGACATTTAAAAGTTTCAAAATCCATGTCTGCATTGATTTGTAAACACTTGTTACATAAACAAACAATCGTTATTTCACAAATTTAATTATGTACTCAAGTCTTAGCTGTGTATATTTTAAAATCCAGTAGTAGCTTGATATTAGATATAGGAAAGGAGTAGTTTGATATTAGGATATAGAAAAGGAACAGCAAGGTGTTTCATTTTCCTGGCCTCCTCATTTTCACATACGAAGCTTGTTTAAATCCTTTGGGAAGAAAGAATTAATTTAACCCAGTTTTTGTGAGGTGCTTATGTAAATAAAATTGTTTTGCTCGACTTCAAAGCCTGAGAGGTCTTCTTAAACCCATCATTTTTGTCTACATTTTTTTTGGATATATATTAGTTATGTTCATGCTTAAGGAGTGGTGTAAGTGATGATAGAAACTTCTTTGATCTGCCTAGATTTAAAAACAAACTAAATTTGGGACTGGAAATAGAACCTAACATAAAAAGATAAAAAAGAACTGCTTCAGTATCTTCATTTCAGTGAATGATCTTTCTTTTTTCTGTTTCCATTTTAGCAAGTCTTATTTTGCTTCTTTTTCTAGCTTCCCCCAAAAAATTTCAAAACCCTTCTCCTGCAGCCTAGCTGTAGGCAATAATAGTCCTTTAAATATTAAAAAAAATTGTGAAGATCCTGGAAAGTACAGTAAATGCCAGTCTGCCTTTTGTCTTCCTCCTCTATGCATGTGAGGTCCAGAAAATAGGTACTCACTCGAGAGTGTTTTGCAGCAAGTCTTTTATGGCTGGATCCATATCTGGAAGTGAAGGGTTAGAAACTGATACGCTAGATGTCCTTGTGGTGATTTAAAAAAAAAATTAATTCTTCCAATATTTGTATGAATGCCACCCCCAATGGGAGCCAGAAGAGATGGTAGGATATGCATCTCCTTACATCTACAGTAATCAGTAGCTTAACCTGATGTAACCTTTGGACAAAATATAATTTTGTATTATCACCAGGCCACTAGGATGAAGTCACTGCTAATCAGGATTAAGATGAACATAAGGAGCAGTGGAAAATTACTTGCCCTGTACTTGTTCTGTTCACTACGGCTGCCATTTCTGAAAGCCAGTAAATACAGTTATATGTTGTTTTGTATGTTTTGAGGAGCTGTTCTTTTTGTATAGCACTTGCTTTTCCTTTCAGAATCATCATTTCCATAACTAGAGACTCTGTAATCATTATATTTGCTACAAATATCAAGTGTTTAAAAATTACTTTCTTTGTTTTACAGAACACTTCACCTGCATTATAAAAGTGCTGTTCACTTTATTGTATACTCAAGCCTTGGCAGCACTTTCTGTTAAATGCAGTGTTGAAGATAGGATGGCATGGCAAGAGTCAGGAGCTCTCAAAAAGGTTGGTTAGTTTATTAACACATTTATGAAATTATGCTTAATTATTTCTGGTAGGAATGTAACAGATACTTGTGCTTTGCATCTAATTTGCTTCTGCTTCACAGAAATCCAGCATTTATTTCTGTGTGTGCAGGTTTTTGTACATGATGAGACTTAAAAGTTTCACAATTAATACCTAGTTCCAAAACTGAGTTTCAGATTTGAGTCTTTATAGTATAGCTTTATAGTTTCAGTCTCTACTTTGTTGCAGTGATTGTAACCAGTAAATGCAGCTTTCCTTTCTGTGAAATTGAAGCATTCCTATATAAACCATGGGCATTGATCTGGTGCATTTCTTTACAGGAAAAGCAGGCAACGTTGTTGGAGAAAAAAAACCCTCTTGACTTTTCCAACTTGCCTGTGCTATTTGTGGCCAGCTATATAAATCTCCCTCACTATGTGGTCTAGAGTGCTCCTGTGATGAAGAGACAGAGAAGGAAATTTGCTATTGTTTCCTTGCCTTTTGGTAGTATTTACAAGTAAAGTGAAAATGCATCTTTCAATTTCAGTTCAGCTGATTGAATGCTAGTTGCCATCAAAGACAAAGCTCCCTGCACCAGCATTCATTTATTCCTTCAGTTAACTTTCTGCTCCACAGAGTGGTTTTCCCAGAAGGTCAGAAGTATGCCAATGTCAGACCAAAGGAAAGGATAGAAATGTTGGGACCTGGAGAAGAAATGGGTATTTACCCATTTATACAACAGCTAGGCCTTAGATGTAAAATGAAATGAAGACTGAAAAACAAGACCTGTCTTTTCAGATGTAACTTAAATTTGTCATACTGGTCAGTCAGAATTCCGGGGTCTTAAGGACAAATTATCTGCTGACCTGCTACTATGAGAATTTTTTTTACATTGGGATCACTGGACAGTACTTCAGTTTATTAGGTCTCTGTCCACCCCTTCTTTTAATATATTGTCATTTTCTTAGAAATACAAACACATTTGCTTGAGTTTGTTGCTAGTGATCAGGTTTTTTTCGTTATTTACTTAAGTGATTCTCAAGTGATACATAATTTTGCAGTTTAAAGCACTCAGGACTGGCCAGTAGTAATCACACAGCTCCTTGCTCATCTACTCCGAGCCCTTTGGCTGTCCTCCTCTTGAGCCTGTCCCTCACCCCTTGCATGTCACAAGGGAAGCTGGTTTTTAATTTAGAAATCCAAGTCCTTTCTTTAAAGTTTCTTTAAGCCCTAGTGGTTAAAAACATATGTTTCAGGTTTTTTTTTTCTTCTCTGCTGGTAAGGTTGACATTTTAATCCTGGGATGACTGCACAGATCACACCTCACTTAACTTTGGTCTGTGGATAATGCCAAGTGTATCTATTTCAGTTTGGTATTCCAGACATTAAACATGGGATGAAGACTTTGCTCTATATTTCTGTTCAATGATCAAACAACATGAAGAGTTTAAGAGGTGGATATTGTACTTTTGAAACCCAAATTCACTCTCATTATCTTTGCAAGGTGTGTTACGGTATCATAGAAAGCACACTGTAAATGCCCGTGGAGTAAAATTCCAGGAGTAACATAGAAAGAAGGTTTGTCTTAGCTGTTGAATTAAGTGTGTGTTACCTTCTGGTTCTTTGACTATAAGCATAAACAGCAAGTGTGCTGTCCCAATATGAAAGGTGAAGACCCCATCTAAAATGGAGAATGAAAGTTGATGTCAAAATGCACTAAAGAAACCAACTGATGAATTATATGCATCATTATGTACTGAAGTATTTGGTTTCTTTAAGGAATCACAGTAATATTCCACTCCCTTGTTGTTTGTTGTGGTGACAATATACTAACAGAACTCAAAATTCATATCCAGTCATCTTTTTCTGGGCTAGAATTTATTCTGACTTAGAAATAAGTATTTATGAGAATACTGCTTTCTATTTCTTAAGGCTTTCTGTAAGTGTTGCCTTTAAATGTAATTGCTGTGGCAGAAAGCTAAGTGGCTATTTATTCTAAATATATTGTCCATCTGTAGTAAACATTGTTCACTCCAAATACAACTTTGTACTTTCTGATAGATTCATTTGATCTTAAAATACATAGCAAGTGTTTTGTCATTCAATCTGGTTGGTATGTTTTAGAAAATTACTTTTAAAAGAAAACCAAACAAAAATATATTAGAATTCAAATTCTGTCAGAACAAGATGTATCCATGAAGTGATTCTTTCTAGTTTTAAGGTAAGCATTTATGTACTCTCAGAGAAAGCATGTGCAATGCAAACATTATAAAAATGCTTTCATAAAACACTCAGCATAGAGCCTATGTAATTTAAGTAGCAATTCACTTTTCACTCTTGACCTAATTGCAGTCCCTTTCTGTAAAATTATACATTTGTTTTAATTTTTTTTTAGCATTGTGTATCTTTGTAGGTCAAAATTCATATGCTGATCAGAAAGAAATATACTTCATTGCTTTGGCTATTACAGAAACATTTTCTCCTTATCATGACCAGTGCTTTTTGGATTTCTTTTCCTCTCCTTTGCAGAATACATCCAGTGGAGAAAAATCTTGGGAAGTATTGCTGGGTCATGTGATTAGTGAACTCTCTAAGGGGAAAATATATGAAGAAGAAGAAACTGAAGAATTAGCAGTGGTATTGGCTAATTTCTTGAAAATTTATCCAGCATGTTCTGTTGAAGTTTTTTTGCCTTGTTGTTATAATGATTTTTCTCTGATCTTTCTAAAGACTTGCAGTACAACTCTTTATTTTCGAGATCAAAGCATATCCCTTTGGGACAATTTGCCTGTGTAAATCTTTCTTTTAATAATATCAGATGTGGTCAGTGCCATGTTGAGAAAGTTATTGACAAATACTTTTTATAATTACAGGTTTTAATCATATATATAGGTTTTGATCATATGTACAAAAGACCTTTCAAAAACTTGGAAAAGTGAATATTTAAGTAGCAAACCCATTTGTCAAGGGGAAAGAAAACCTACAGAGGTATTTCAGATTATTAGTGAAATGCTGGACTTTGGAATGTATGTTTGATGCAGTCATTTATATAATATGCTTAAAAAAATACTTGGTTCATATTGAAGTTTCATACCTAGGGGATCATTTACCTGGGACAGAATTTAATAATTGCTTTCTCCTCTCTAGGTACATCCCGATTCTGTAGAGTGCTATCTGCAGCAGTTCTGCCTGCCTTTCCTCAGGATCACAAGCCTTCTTCAACACCATCTCTTTGGAGGGGATTTGCCTAGTTGTCAGGTACAGAATGAGAGAGGCACACTCAAACATTTCCATATAAAAGCTAGAGATCAAAAATTAGAACTTTAAGATGTCTTTTTCATGGTATACATTTTCTATCCTAAGATTTTTTTTTAATAATATTTTATACCACTGCAGTTTCCAAAAGAATGGTATTATATTCTTAAACTTAAGCAAGTTCATGCTCATTTAATTAGGTTATAGGTGCTTGTCTCGTAAAATACCAACATACTTTTAAAACTTGTCCAGCATTTGCAGAGATGGTGTAATTCCACACAGAATGGAATCAGTACTGATTTTCTTAATGCCTCTTAATACTTCATTCTCATAGACATTGCATCAGCAGGCCATTATGTTTAAGTTCCATGACTAATTTAAGTGGAGTTTACTGCAGGTCAGCTCCCTCTTTTTCTTGCCTCAACATCATCTCCTTTGTTATGCAGCTATTAGCTAGTCTGGGGTGGTAAACAATAAAAAAAACTATTGTGGAGTTCGGAGCTTTCTTGTTTTGTTTCTGTTTTTTGGATTTGTGGTTTTGTGGGGGGATTTGTGTTTTGTTCGGGGAGTTTGGTTGGGGTTGAGGTTTTCAATTTGGTTGGTTGGTTGGTTTGGGGATTTTTTTCTGACAATTTTTTTTTGTTTCAGGAGTCCAGTTTGAAGTTATCTGGTAAAATTGAGCCTTCATGTGTCTTTAAGCATGACTGTTAGCATCTTAGTTCTAGAATACTTTTTCTATTGAAATAGATATATTTTTAATAAACTATTCAAAAATTAAGAGTCTAGGTATTAATCTAAACCTCTCTGATTTCATGCCTAAAAAGGAAGATGAAGAATTCACCGTTCTTGCAAGCTGCCTGGGTCTATTACCATCTTTTCAGTCAGCTCATCAGTTCACCAGTGCCTCTTGTCTTGATTGGCCAGTGCCAGCATTTGACATGATATCACAGTGGTGCTTAGAACTGGCTTCATTTGCAGATAGACATCCAGATCAAGTAAAGGTATGTAGCAGAATTATTTTTTCCAAGGTAGTCATGATATAGAAGCAGCTATTTATTGCTTGATTCATTATGCACATATACTATTGTTTGGGATAAGGATCTGAGAATATAACTTGTGAGAGAGAAATTGCAATGGAAATACTAGTAAGTAGATGTGGGTTGAATTGGCTAAAAACAGGAATAAGAAGACCTATGTGGTTTTTATGGTTGCTGGAGACAGAATATAGGAACACTATCCTTAAATGATACTAGGTGTGCCCTTATTTTCTGCACCTGTAACCAATAAAGGGCAGGTAACAGAAACTTTAGAAAAATACACATCAGAACTTTTCCTTGCCTGTTTTACATTACTGTAAAACATTGCATCTTCAGTTGCAATACTGGAAAAGATGAAAAAAGCTTAAACAAACCTGTTTAATAGTTACTGGTGAAAGATGATACATTTGCTCTGACAGTTAAAGAAACAATACCAAGACTTGAGTTAGTGCAACTGAAATAATCAGTTGTGAAATGGAACTGTTTCAACATGAGTGAATTGTTTTTATGACAAAGCTGCATCTCAACAATTCAAGTCCCCCTCTCCTAAATCTGCAGTGCCAGGGGAAAGCCAGATGTATTCTTCACTCTGCAATGTGATTGTTCCTGTGAAAATACCCAGATTAATCTCAAAATACAGTTGCTACTAATCTGAT
>VZTR01024383.1:33567-70310 GCA_013400775.1 Chaetops frenatus
TGAAATAAGATTTCCCCCAAATTGGAAAAAACCCAGGGTAAATACAGTATTTATTTCTTTTTTTTTTTTTCTTTTTTGCAATTTAGGTTTCAAGGTCATGCACTCTTAAAATAAATTTTGGACCTTGCAAAAGAGATCCCATCTGACTGCTATGCCCATCAATTATAAACACAGAAAAAATTTACTGCATTAAAGGAAAATATATTACTGTTTTAAAACCCCCCTGCAACAACCAACCAACCAGAAAAACCCCAATATAAAATTGGGCAGTGTTTTTAAGATCACAGAGAAGAGTTTTCGAAGCAGTATTTAAGACAGGTAGCACCTGTCTTATCAAAAATTGTGAGTTCTGGAAACTTCTTAATGGCTTGTGTCCAATACAGTTTTGAAAAACAGGCAGACATCTTCAAATGTCATTCACAGAGCCTAACTTCAGTTCTGGTTTTGAAAGTTTGAGTCTAAATTTTAGCTGGGAGACAGCTTTCATAATCAGTCCTAGGGTTTGGGAGAAGCACATTGATATTGCCAAGCAAACTTAATGCATTGAGAGAGAGTCTTTCCTGTAGATCACTCTTAATCCTCTTGTTCTAGCTGTGAAGGTTTTTGCACTTAAAATATATCATATGTAGAAAACATCCTTGGGAAAAGTCTAGTGCCCACTTTGTACCTGTTACAAAGGATGAAACGTGACTGCAGTTAGGGAGGGTAATCAGCCAGGAGCAGGTAACTGTTACAAGGTGACGTTTAACTTCTAAGTTTGTGAAATGCAAAAGAAGTGAGAGATTTTTAAACTGCATATTTCTTTTATTTGGTATTATCCTTTTTTAGAAAATACAAATGCTTTAAAAAATGCACAGAACTGATATGTATTCTTACCTTATTTGTAGGCTTTGCTTATCCAGGAACCTAAGTGGGACTTGCCACGCCTCCTTCAGTTGCCTGAGAATTACAACACCATTTTTCAGTATTATCACAGAAAAACTTGTTCTGTTTGTACCAAGGTTCCTAAAGATCCTGCTGTTTGCTTAGTTTGTGGTACTTTTGTATGCTTGAAAGGACTATGCTGTAAACAGCAGAGCTACTGTGAATGTGTACTGGTAAGAGAGAGTTAATTCAAATTCTGTAATTGATTCTCACACTCATTGATAATTGTTAACTCCATTGCTCAGTTTTGATGGCTTTTCTTTTCAAAATTGTATAATCATAGAATAGTTTGGGCTGGAAAAAGACCCTTGCAGGGTCATCGAGTCTCACCCCCAGTGATAATGTTTATTGCTTATTTCAGAGGGATAGACCTAGACTGGATTCTGGAGGGCAATTTACTTGCATAGCAATCTATTTCACGTTTTTTTAAAGGTCTTAAAAAGCCATTGTGTGTAATGTTGACACATGGTTTTGATTCATAGCCAGTTGAAATTTGTTTACATTCTGGTTGTTTGTATATTATTTTAATTTTCCTCTGTTTTGTTTCCTCGCTTTCCAAGTACATAGAAAATCAGTGTGTGGTTGATTTGAGTATTTTCTTATACCCGACCACCTACTAGGGATCTACAGACTGTAACTACATAAGCGCTGATTAAAGGTCTTTGACTTTTTCAGCAGCAAAGTTTTCTAGTCAGCATATATATAAGTTCTTTCAGGTGCCTGAGTTGGATGAGATCTATTGCTGTTTTTCAGAATATGATAAAGGTTTGCTTTGATAAGTATTCTCTTTAATTCCATTGAACAGTGAGGGGAAGACTGGAACTATATAGACCTCACAAAACTGTGAGAGGAATTTGTTAGAGATATTTACAAATGGGGCATAAAATTTCAGAGATATTTTGGACTGTAAAAATTGTTTGAACTCACCTTTCTCATAATGCTGATATGGTGGAAGAAAAAGGGGTGGGCAAAATTTACAATACAATTTATAGTTACATTTAAGGAGTCAAGCTTCATGAAAACAGAATGTAATAAAAAATAGAATTAACAATCCATACAATTAATTTTTGTTGTAGTTGATGGGATTATAGCTTCTCATTGTAATCAAACCATATAGGAAGGGTGCATTTTTCAATTGCTAAAATGAATTGATGAATATAGATTGTGCTAGTCATAGAGATGAATAACATATTGAGCAAAGCAAGAATTACTAAAAGATTTTTTTACTAGATTTGTAGAACCATAGACTAGATCTGTGAGCATGGATAGAGAAAGCAAATGTTTAACAATATAGACTGTTGTAAAAGAGGTAATACTAAGTTTTTCTTAAGAGTTTCTCCTGTTTTTGCCATCTGTGGAAAATATTTGGTAATCCTATACAGTTAGCTATACAGCAACAAATTCAAAATACTGTACAGAATATTTTTGCTTATACTTTGTAATTCAGTTTTTACATGAAAACAAATATCCTCCCTTTTTGAGTAGGGGAACATTTTTATATACAGGTGTTGTTATGGCAGCACAAGACACTGAATTCTAGTTTGCATGGAGAATTTTGAGGCAGGCTATCGTTTGGCAAACTGTTTCTTAGTAAATAATGTCTGCATGTTATTTGAAGCAAAACAAAGTGCTGTTTTTAAAATTTCTTCCGTTACGAAGTTGATGGACATTAACAGAATCTTTGTACTCTTGCCTTTCTACACCCATAACATTACAGCATTCTCAGAACTGTGGAGCTGGGACAGGAATATTCCTTTTGATTAATGCATCTGTTATCATCATCATACGAGGCCATCGTTTCTGCCTTTGGGGTTCTGTTTATCTCGATGCACATGGTGAAGAAGACAGAGATCTTAGGTAATGGTTTCATTACAGCTGTGTTTCATTGTTGGTGCCTCTGTGTAGATCAGCTTTGTCTTGTAACATGCAATAACAGATAATAATAGATCTCTGCCTTCCTTGTGTGGAAAAATAGGAAATCCCCATTTATTGCAATTTAGACTGAGTTTTATTGTCTTGTGTTTTTGAAGATTTTTCGGCCCAAAGGTGGTGTAATCATGATCATTGAGTTGCACCAGGCACGCAGCAGACATCCCAATGACAGTTAATTCTGAGTGTTGTGTTGGGAAACACTTATCTCCCAATGTTGTTGTTTGGCCTTTAATCAAACAATGCAGTTGGATTCCAGTGTAGGGAAGGAGCTACACATGACTGAGAAAACAAGCGATGGTTTCTGGATTCTGCTATTCAGTGTAAGGAAGGGAAGTCCCAGCAGTTACCGTACCAGAAGCAAAACTGAAAACCCCTCACCAATAAAAATGCATGTTTACCCTGCAAAAAGAGTTGTATGAGTATCATATGCTGATTATATAATGAAGCATCTTTCCATTTACTTGGCATATTAACCATCTATTTTCTTGTTCTGTTTTTTCCCCCTCCACAGGCGTGGTAAACCCCTGTACATATGCAAGGAAAGATACAAAGTGCTTGAACAGCAGTGGGTGTCTCATACTTTTGATCATATCAATAAAAGATGGGGGCCACATTATAATGGCTTGTAAATCATCGTCATCATCATCTGCACACCATATAACTGCTGTTACCATGAATGAATGCATCTTGACTGACAGTAGCTTTAACTGAATGGGAGTTTAGCTCTTTGGCTTGGGGTGGAATCGGGTATGGGCATAAAAGGGAAATGGAACTTTGTCAACATGTGAAATCTGTGCAAAATGAGCTGTTGTTGCTACTAAAGAATGATACAATAATTGAAATTAAATCCTCAAAATGGTGTGAGCAATCTTATTGCACTCAGTAGTCTATTTTCCTTGTGGTTTTTTTAAGCCCATTATTATTAAGAAGCACAAATTTTACTTGGAGTTGTTTAGAGGCTCCAGAGGTAGCTGTCTGGTTTTTATTTTTCTTTGCATGGAGCTAAGTTTTTAGCAATTTTTGCTGAAACAGTGTATATGTCTACTACATCTACTAAGTATGTTGGATAAAATTTCTTTGCCTTTTTTGTGTTGGCTTGAGATTTTTACTTGATAGTCATTTGTAATTAGGTCTGCAAAACGACTGTGAGACTGCATGGTAATAATTGGTCTGAAAGTTGAATTTTAAAGAGTATTTCACGTATAGAGGTCTACTGAGACATTTCAGGCATTACTGAAAACTTACACATCCTCAGGAACTTCTTTTTTTTTCTCCATAAGTAAATGAAATAGCTGTAAATTAGGTATCTTACTGCTCTTCATGTAATCCGAAACACACATTTTGTCTTCATGGTTTTTTCCAGGCAGGAGCTTTTCTTTTTTTCATATCAATTGAATGTTAGTGATAACATACAGAAATTGCTGTATATAGAGAATTTGTATGGTGCCCAACATAGCCGATCCTAGCTACAAGCATAACAACCATAAGCCTGCCTATCATTCCAAACCAGATGTATGTTTCAGAATGATTGGATTGGGAATGTACAGGCTATGCTGAAAATGAAACATAACTTTGTATCTTTACTGTCATTTCAGGAGGTTCCTCAATATTGTATTTGTTTAAAATAATCACATTCTGCTTGGTTTCCTAAAAAGGAAAAAAAAGATAATTCAACAGAGGTAGCCAAGCTGAACTACCAGTGCATGTGCAGCCTCACTGGATGAATGCCAAAACAGTTTATGCTTAGAAGACTAAAAAACTCATAAGAACAGGCATGACTGGGCTAAAACCCATAGTGTAAGTAGATAGGAAAGATTATAGTCAAAATACAGGTATGTAATATATTGCTACTATTGTTTTTCACAAGTGTTGGACATTTGTTGGCTATTCCATGCAGTGCTACCAAGCAGTTCCTGGTAGTTTTGACTTCCACAGCTTGCGTGTAAAATAAAATTTATATGTGTAAAATAAAAACATCTTATGATAAAGCCACATATACAAAGAAAACAATTCCCCAGTGGAAATCATTATCTAGTGAAAAGTGTATAGGGGAAATAAAATTACTGTATAGCAATCAAGAACAGACTGAATGAAAAGTAAGTGAATACAATGAGTTTTTCTGGATACTTGCAATTTGAAAAACCCTACAATAAAGGATACTGGTTTTTATACATACATATAAATATATACATATATGTATATTTCAAACGTATTACAGTACTTCCTGTAAGATTAGAATTACACTGTTTCACCAACTAAATGGCTGTGTCTTTTCCAAAATATTACTTTTTTGATACTGTATTATAAGTTCTGCCTGTGATATTTTTGCATTGCTCATTAAGAATATCAGGCCATTTTGTAAGTGTGGTTAAAGAGCAAAAAGATTCTTTACATTGCCAGCGTAACATTATTACAGGGCTCATGAAGTGATCTGTAGTTTGAAGCTCCAATGCTATATTTACAAGATAAAATGTGTCCAGAATTTGATTACTGTGTTTTATTTAAAACAGAATGTTCTCTGATTGTGCATATGGATGTGAAGTAAAACTATTAGCCTTAACTTTAACATTTGGGTATTTCATAGTGGTTATTATAGTACTGGTGAATTAGTCACCAGTCAATTTAAAAACAACAAAAAATTACTTGGTTGAAAAATTGTACTTGAATATCCTTGCATGCTGCTAAACAAGAATTTTTATTTCCCCCATAACTTTTTAAATCCTACTTTATTAAGCTAACCTTGAAAAATAACAGGTCCAAACTTGAGTGGTGTGTGCGTCTATTACTCAAATGTTCTGGTGTGATATCCTGTATGAATAATCATTTAAGTACAGTACATTACTGTAGACTCTAAATCAATCTTTATAACACATCAGAAGAGTACAAAACTAGGAATACAATAATTGGCGTTGTAAGATATGTTAATAAAAGTTTACTGTCAATCTGTGTGTTCATGAAATTTTTTCTCTCTACCCCAGGAATCCAAAATGACACTGAATTCCACCCAATAGCCAGGCAGTTATTTAAATGTTAAAACCTTATGCATGCAATGTACTTTGCATGAAGAGTAAACCTGGTATGTGTTTTAATTTGTTACTTACAGTCATGTATTTTGTAATAGTAATTTGGATTATTTTACTCATAACTATAGCACTTCAAGTGGTGCTTAAGTTTATTCTATGTATTACAGCATTGCTGCTGCAGACTGCTAAAGTTAAATTGCTGAGTTGAGAAAATACTTCTGGGAAAAGTTCTTGATCTTTTCTGTAAAGTCTGTTTCTGGAATAACTATTACTTCAATTTCATAAATGTAATATTTATGTATTAAGCTTTTTCTTTTCTTTAGACCTTTGAGAGATTTTGTGAAACAGTCTTCTTTTGACCTTGACCTTTGGATAACAGCATCTTGCATTTTTCAGTGGTGGCCTGAAATTTTTAATGAATATTTTCATCACCCCTGCAATAGGAACCTTCTGTAACTCACAGTATTTCACAAGTAAATTAGTTTTTTTGTTTAAAAACAGGATCTTTTCCTACAGTATCCAACAAATGTTATGCTTTACTTCAGAATCCTGTGAGATCAGTTTACGTTTGTGCGTAGTTGCCAGAGGAAACTTGAGTTCTGTGGAGATCTTGATGTGGTTCTGATCTAATTTTCATCTAGCCCAAATTCTGCTGTCCTGCTTTTCACTTTCTCTTCTCAGAGATGGGGGCAGTGATGAATGGAGCCTGTCTGCCTATTAGCATAGATGAGAATGAAATGATGCTTTTTGCAGAGAAACCCACAGGAATGACCTGCGCCAGTGTGTGGAAGTTCCCAGCTCTTAATTACCAACCGCAGGATACAAGGAAGTGCATGTACTCAGACAAGGCTGGCTCTGTGTGACAATTTGTGTTGAGCTTGTTTTTGTTTGAGTGAGCTTGCTCACTGCAGTCAGTGAGATCTCTACTGCTGGACTAATGAATGTCTCCTTTTGGTAGGGCGCAGTGCCCAAAGCCCTTGCTTGCACGTTTTCTCAGATGGGCAGTCGTTTCTCTGCAAATTCTCTTACACTGGGAAGAGTCCCAGCTGCTGTGAGTTCAGCCTTGTGCCTTACCCTGCCTCTTCTACTGCAATGTCTAATACATTTCCCATTATACAATACCTTTGGCTCATTACTACTGAATTTTTTAATAATTTTGATTGAAAACAATTATGCTGGACTTACTCCTCATGGTTAGATAATTTTTTTTAATGTTAAAACATTAAATGTTAATAATGTTAAAGATAACCTTCAGAGATTAGAGCTGGAAAAAAGTATTCTTCATGCCTGATACTGAGAAAAGTATAGTTAAAATATTTACTGTCCGTACATTTTGGCCATAAATCTGGTGACCAGATGAGTATGGGTTACATTTGAATGTAGAACACAACTGTGTACTGAAGCACTTGCCAAATCAGAACAACATGTTCTCAGGGATTACTTGTAATACTGGCAAATACCTAAAGTAGATAATGAGCCTTTGTTTTTCAGGTGTCAAGGAATATACTTTGCCCCTCACTATTGAAGCCACTAATGCTGTTTGCTGTGAAGTGTTACTTTCCTTCTGTTTCCTTGAAAAACTGGAGCTCTCCTTTCTTTCATGCCTATGTTGTCTCCATGTTGTATATGCAACTGCTTTGTTTGTGTAGTATTGCACAACAAAAGAAGCCTAAACCAGCTGGAGAGCCCTCTGCGACTGTTCAGCAATACTTTGCAAATAAGATTGCATTTTCTCAGGGTACTTAATGCAGCCATAGCCAGGGGGGGCGCAGCTTGAAAATTAGTTTGTAGAGACTCTGGCTGCTTTCTTGCTCTATGGTGCTGATCATTTTAGATTTGTTACACATCAGCTTTGAAAATTTAAAACTAATTTTGCATTTTTTCCAAGTATCTCCACAGGCCCTAAAAGAAACTGCCTTTGTTCTAGGACAATTTCCCATTGTTCTCGAGAGAGTTTAGTATGGAGCTGGTGTTTTAATCTCAGCTCTGCAACCAGGTACTTGGTGACAATGCTGGGGTAAACATACACATCATATAAAATACAGATGTACAGATGTCTCATGTAAATATAAATACATATAAAATACAGATGTACAGATGTCTCAGTTTATTAAACTGAGATCTTCAGGGCAGCTGAAGGGACTGTTAAGTATTATTTCAATTAGGTTCTCTAGCTGTCTGCTTTATCCTGCTTGTTTTGACTCAACTTGTAAGCTCCTTTAAGACAGGGAACACCTCCCATTAGGATCAGTAAGTAAATAAGTGCTGCTCTATAATGTTAAATCTACTGGCATTCAAGCAAATCCAAGTAGTAGGACCTTCCATCATCAATAAATATATATGTGCACACAGGACTTAAGCAAGATATGGCTCTTTTGTGTTTCATTTTCATGCTTTTTGCATTTTCTCAAACGTTGCTGCCTTCAACCTCAAGTGTCCCTTCTCACACAGATATGTTGGCAATCAAAATCAACAGGAAGTTAAAATGGAGTTGTTTCCCATTGTCAGACATGATTCTGGACAGAATAATACCGCTTCAATATCTCTATATCGTTTTGTCCTGCCAAAAGCTGCTATCTCAAGAAATAAATACTTTCTGAGAGTTAAAGAAGCTTATGGCCTTTCAATAATTAGTGCAGTATTTGTATGACTAATACTTTCCAGCAGGTGACTGATGTAATTCAAATAACCTTCAGATACCTGGCTATTCAGAAATGGCTCACACTTCCACTTTCTCCCTACTTGGATTGGATATTTTTAGTTACATAACTTAATAGCAAGACTTCTTACAGAACATTTTCCTTACAAAAGAGTATTAAAAAAAATTTAGAGGGATGCTATTTTAGTAACACTTAATTCACAGACTGCTGTTCTTTCTGTTTTAATCCTGGGCAAAATTAGGGACTATTAATCAGATTACTGCATGTAATTTTACAATTCTAATCTGCCTAAACAAGTAAGAAATCCACAGCAATCTGAAGCTAAGGTACTACAGTAACAGTGCGCTTCTGTGGGAGAATATTTCCATGAACGCTGCAGTATGTTTTTTCCCTGTATATTGCAGAGCTGTGTTGCATCTCGTCCTCTGAAACATACTTCAAAAGACATGTCATGTGTGTGAATGCCAAAGTGGTTCCCTAGCAACAATAAATAAAAGAAAGCTCAGCCCATTCAAGTGATTTACCTTTGTAAGTGTGTGGCAGCAAAGATGGATTTTGAATACTCAGGGAACTCATTAGCTGGAAGAAGAAAAACAGCAAATAAAGAACTGTAGATTCATCTTACCTCACCACTGCTATTGTGTATAGCATAATTGGGAATTTGCATAAGATATTCTTAATGTGAATTATCATCTCATTTTACTCTTTCCTCTGCAGCTTTTAATTTTCTGTACTATAGGAGGGTAAAATGTTGCCTGTGGGAAGATGTAAGGAGAAGGCACTTTGGTTATTTGGATAAGTTCATCTTCCAAGTTTACTACTGATGTTCTATGTGCTCAGACCTAGCATTGAGTGATACAGGACACTCAGTAGCTCAGTAGCACAGATGTTCATCCACTAAGGGTAAATGTATAGATTGAAATGTAACAACAGGCACATGGTGTGACACTTGGGGATGGTCGATGTAGACCTAAGTGTTGGACTCTGTGATCTTTGTGGGTTCCTTCCAAGTCAGGATATTCTGTGATTCTGTGATAATAATTGAAAATAATTAGCTATCAGATGTTGTGATAGCACTCTCAGTTACACTTCTGCTGCCTCTGTGAAGAAAGCTTCACAAAGCAAGAGTAAGGATTACCCTTGGGAGCATGACACTCCAGCTCTGCAGAATAAAGTGTAATTTTATAGTCTTTGGGTAATGTGATTTACGGTACAGAACAGATTAGGTACCACTAACAGGTACACATTGCCAGTTAGACTCTGTGGCTAACTGGTATCTAGAGTATACGGTGTGTAGGCTCTTCCATGTGTACTTTTGTTGTTGGCTTTAAAAAAAGTCCTTTGAGTCACCTTCATCTGGAGTTTACTCAGGAATGAATCCAGTCTAATTCCAAGTCATTGTAGTTCAGCAATGCTATTTCCATTTCACTGCTATCCCTACACCAGGCAGTCCATCTCTTCGCTTCCGTTTCCAGGTGTCTGCCTGAGGTCTGCAGTTTGTGCTTATGATTTGTAAGGGCTGGACTATGGTTAGGTACCTTGCACTTCAGTCTTGGCGAGAATTGTTGTATTATCGACCTGCTTCTGTGCTCTCCTGATGCAAGGGTATTTGCTCTTTAATGCTGGGTTGCTGCCTACATAGTTTTGCTGCACTTCTATGGTCCTTATCTGAATACTCTGCAGCAGTTGCCTTCTTTAAATCATCTTTGAATATATGCATAAAGCTCCAATATTTTTCTCACTACTTCCATTGATTTCAGAGAGAGTGGAACCCACTCTTACATTAACATAGCTGGTATTTAATTTCGTTCACTACTAAAGAATTTTTGAATGGAGATTTCTCCTTTTCAGTCCCCTTTGCTGTTTTTTGCTTTGATCCAAGCAGTAAAACTCAGTTACTTTGCCCTTTCTGTCCTCAGTAGTCAGGTAATGCAGTAGTTTCCTATTCAGGATTTTTCTTCTACTAGTTCAAATAGATGTCTCAGCAAGAGCAACAGTCTTTGTATGCAAGTATGCATAGACACATTAAAGGCAGATAATGCCATTTCAGATGTCAGTTTAAAAACATAACTGCCACAAGACCTTGGCTACCAAACCTTGCAGAGTCTGTTTTCTTCAAAATGGTGGCAACCCTGAAACAAAGTGCATTTGCATTTATTTAAAAGCTCAAAAAGGAAAATTAGAGCAGCACCTGTGTGACCTGGTAGGGCAAGACAATAAAACACAATACACAGTAACTTGGCTCCTTAAGAGTTCACAGTGTTGTATGTATATCTGCATACCCAAAATTAAAAACTGGCTCAAGATTTTCATGAAAGCAGTATGCATTTCACTAGTGTCCTTAAAAGTCTTCAGCACTCTTCTTTCCCTTCCAGCAAACTTGTTTTGTGTTATTACATTAAATTCTGATTCACCAGTGTTTGTGATATGTGTAGCTTAATGCAATCATGTATTCTCTTTGTAATCACAAGTCCATCTCTGGGCAAAGAAAAATGTATACAGAGATGACCAGGTATTTAAAAAGCAAGAAATCCTAGCTTTTAAAGGGATTTATGGTAGTGAATAATGTTTGTGTATATCCATATAGATAAGGAGATTTTAAGATTATAAATCAGAGTAAAACAATGCATCTCAATGTTTTACTTACAGAAAGCATAGATTGCATTATAATGATACGTTTTATGATTAAAATGTTTCCATTTATAATTTGTTGGTTACATGTTTTTCTAAGAGTCAGTATTGTATGACAATTTTAACAGATTGTCAAAAAGCCCCAGTGTATGTATACTAACTGAAAGCTTCTGTGAACTACACTTTGGATAAGCTCATCGGTTAAATTCTATAGATGATGTGTTGCCTATGAAATATTTTGTTTCCATTCAATTCATGAGGCATTTTCTAACATTTAATTTGATAATAGCTTTTCACCTTTTGGCATCTAGTCATGACCATATAAATGACAAATTATCTAACTTTCTAATGCAGTCTAAAGTGAGGCCAAGAATGGCTTGCATTTTAGTGCAGCCACTGTATAACAGGTCTATCATTGCACTTGCAATCAGAAGTACTACAAAAATTGAAGTTCCTCTTTTTCTACTTGAGATCTGCAAGCAACAACAAAAAGTAGCTGCTATACTTTAATATGGCTTGTTTCTGTCTGGCTTCAGAATAAGCAATGTTCCTGTAAATTGTAGTTTAGGATGGACAAGTCTTCCCAGTACTGCAAACACTAACATTAACCTGTGTAATGTTACAAAAATGAAAGGGTTATGAGATCCGATATTTATTCCTGTTGAAATGCAGAAGTTAGGATTAAGATAAGGGGGGATTGAGCTGGGTTTGGGGGTTTGGTTTTTTTTGTTTTGTTTTAAATTGCAATAAATTAGCTGCCTTTTCAAATTCTGCATTATGGTATTTAAGTGATTCGTGGATGACTCTACTGTCAAGTTGTGAAATTCAGTTATACTTACAAAGCCACTGCAATGCAAATTGCTGCATCATGGAAGACAGCTGAGTGTTTGGAAATCCAGTGTCGGATATAAGCATAGCATTTGTGTAGCTCCAACCCAGTTTAGTTACCCATTGTGACTGTAGCCTGACTGTAAACAGGTCTGTTGAACAGGCTGGCAGTGTTTGGAAAAGTAATTCTAGCTGGACAGCAAGGACCTAGTGAAAAGAGATTAAAAAGCCACCAGCTTCAGAACAAAACAAGTAGGTACAGGAAAAGAAATAATGAAAATTAAGAAACTAACAAGTTTTGTAACAGAGCTCACAAAGGTCTAGATAGCATGAGCCAAAATGTAGCAATGAATGAGGAAATTCCTATGGTTAAAAAACTAACATAAGAATCAGGGAGAAATGTGGGAATACCTAGAATTTCTAGATTTGATTATCAAAGAATTCTTGAGAATAATGAGGAACATTTGAGGCATGCATGCAGAATACTTTATTAAGATGTTAATTTTGCCGAACCTTGATTCTTCTTACATGGTAAGAAATACTCACATTTCAGAACCTGATGCACACCTGATGTACGTTATAACTTCTGTAAACTGAGGGCATGTAGGATTAAATATTTGTATCCACTTCAGACAAGCCTGCTGATGGTCAGATGTGTGTCTAATATTACTATTTGTTGTCTATATTTCAATTTGTTCTCACACTGTTTATATAATTCTGTACACGATGGGGCCATTCAGTTAAGAGTTGGGCTCAGTGATCCTTCTGGGTCCTTTCCAACTGTGCTTCTGTGATTTTACAGTTGCTGACAAAAAGAGAAAATGGCTTATAATGAAGATTTCATATACTACAGTATACAAAATTTCAACAAAACAATAGCTTGAAATGGAGCACTGCTCAGCAAAACTTTGGAGACTAATATCACCCCAGATTCTTTCTAATGCTGTCATGGGGTAAACTCAGAAAATGTTTAGGATTCACATTTTCTACTGAACATCTGAATGAAGGTTTGACATCAGTTACTTTCAGTTCTGATAAAGGATTATCTTGACATAATTTACTAGAACGTGGATGGTAGGGGAAAAACTGCACCTTGGTCATAATGATGATAATTTCACTGTTAGAAAATTCTTCAAACAACACTTGTACAGCAATTGGGAAAGTAGTGCTGAAAGTTTTGCAGAGAAATCCACTGGCCCTCAGGCTTTAAAGTGTGCATCTTAAATATAAAAGGATGTATGTATATAAAGCTCTCATGCCTTTTTTTTTTTTTTTTTTAATTTATGAAGATTACTTACAGCATACCTGTTAAATATAGATGAGAAAGTATACCATGTTTGAAGTGGTACTGGAAGCTGTAGAGTAAGCCAGCCCTTGTTGAAACTGATGAATAGAGCAGTGGCTCTCTCTTTGTAACATTGTATGAGGCAGGTCCAGTTACAGCCGCAGTGGAAGAAACAGAGCGTGGTCACGATGGGCTGGCAAAACACAAAGAGAGAACAGGTGCAGGAAGCTGAGTGAGAGACAGCCCCTGTAATGTGTTCACTTGGAAAAAGCACTGGCATATTGAGCAAAAGAATAACCTCCCGTTTTTCTAAGATTTTTCATAAACAAAGGAAAGAGTCTATTTCTTCTCACCAGTCAACCTGAAACATAGGTATGACCGAACTCAATTAAGACAAAGAGGTGCAAAAGGAGAAGCCCATGGACGGGAGCTCTCCTCCGTACTCACACTGTAAGGGGAAGAAATGCTTTATAAAACAGTTTCCTTCACCAGGACCTATTTCTCAGAGCACAGACGAAGCTGCGCTCGGAATTCATTGTTTTCCACAATGAAGTGAATGCACAGAGGGGACTGAGGCGTTTAGTCCCAGCGATGCTCCTAGCTATGCCCATCTACGCACCGATTTTTTTTCTGTACAATCTCACTGAACATCACCCTTCCCTTCCCTTCCCCCGGGCCCCTCTCCGGGAGCCCCGCGGCCGCGGCCGCCCTGAGGGGCCGGCACGCACCGCCTCACGGGGCCGAGCACCGCCCCCGCCGCTGCTCAGCGTGGGGTTGTTGCCGCCTCCGTGCTCGGCCCGGGCGGGCGAGTGGCCGCTCTCCCGCCTCCTCAGCCGTGTAGAGACAGGGAGAACACTGTCTCTCAGGTGTGCCCAGCTCCTGCCAGGTCTCCGGCCGCGTGGGGCCGCCCCGCCGCCGGCTGGGGTGGGGGTCGCGCCTCAACCGAGAGGGGCTTCGAAATGGCGGTCGCCATTTGCCTAGCTGTCCTCTGGCGCTCAGAGCCGGGTAGGGGTTGTCACCTCTCTAACGAGTCGCCGCTGGCAGGGCTTGTCGCTGCTGCCGGGAGCCTGTCTTGGCCCCAGCGAAGCCAGCTCTCAGCCCCGCGGATTTAGGCGGGGAGGGGAGGTGGCCTCAGCCCCGCTGGAGTGGGTCCTGGGCTGCCTGGGGGCACGGGTGGCAGCGCCCTAGAAGCACTGCTGCTGTGGCTGTGCGGGTACCCCGCCTCCGGGAGGGCGACCAGCTGTACCTGTTTTTCCAAAATCATAGGCAAGGAATGCTCAGGGAAAAAAAAATCTCCATGATTAAAAATGGCAGAAGATACCACAAGGCGAGATGTAAGTAGGCGTGACCCGGGATTCAGGCCTGTCAAGACAAAGCCATGAATAACTGAAGAAAAGTTTCTGTAAGTTCCCGAAATAGATCTGGCTCTAGTGTATAGTACTTCCTTAAGCTACCTATAGTAAGTAGTGGACCATAATATACATTGCAAATACTACAATAACACTTGATAAATTCATTTAAGCAAATCTTCCTCCTAGATACATACAGGTACGCAATTAGTAGTAAAAGAGGGGAAAGGTACTGTTATCCGTAGACAATGCTGCACGCAGATTGAGATAAGGCTAACTTAAAATGTCTTCCTATTTATTTTTCTGAAGCAGTGCATTTGTTTCAGTGAATATAAAATGGTTATTAGTTTTCAGTTTTAAAAGCTAGGTTTTCTCGCTTAATTTGCCCCTTCAAAAGCTGCACTCCGAAATTTCAGTTTCATTGCACTGAAAACCAAGGATCAGTGTCTTGAGGTTTTCTGAAATTATTAGATGGGAAACTGTGTTCTTGTACAGAAATTTTAGTTAGCATGATATATAGTAATAGAGGTCACTGTCAGCAAGTTCTGAGGTGCGGTTTCTGAGGATTTTTTTCTATCAAAAGCAGTAAATTGTATCTCAGCCTACTGTGGAGTATTGTAGAATGTGTTCTGAAAATACATAGAATCCTTTTTCAAGATCGTTTTTATATTCCCGAATTGGAGTCCAGCTCATTCTTAATGTCAGATTCAAACTGTAATGCAGTTAATATTACAGCTTTATTATTTATACATTAATCCTTCAAATGTTAATCCAAGTTGGTGTTAATTATTGACATTGCAGCACAAAAATAAAAATAGAGATCACCCAAATTTTTTTCAAACGATAAAAAAGTGCCTTGAACCAAGCAGAGCTGTTTTTCCCTTGGGCTAAGATTTTCATATAGTAATCTGGCTAGGAGTCAAGGTGGATACAGATTTCTAAAGACCCTTTTAGAAATGAAAAGTCAGTTTAAGTGCAAATGGATTGATTTAGAAACAGGGAAAATACAAAGTTCTGTGTTGGATACATGCTGCTCCGTGGTGTTCCACGGTTAGGAAGCTGTAGGAACATTATCTGCAGCACTCTGCACATTGGAGAGGGGGCCACCGGATGATTCCTTCCTCAGCGTTATGTGCTGCCCTGTTGATGTATGTGCAGAGTACGTGAATTATCCAGTGCCATCCAAAATCCTTGATTAGAAGAAATATTTTATCTATATAATTGAGTTTCTAACTGCAGAGAAGAGGGATTTAGTTAGCAGTGCAGTGGCTATTTGGTTGCTTTAAGAGCTTCCAGGACCAGTTTTGCAGTGTTTTTGCCAAATGCTTTCACAATAAAAAGTTCATTGGACAAAGACAATGATTCTTGCTGTGCTAATGCCTGGAGAGGCTCACTAACAAGGGACTCCTGAGTGCAGGCTTGTCTGGGGAAGAGAAACATTTTGTGTTGCAAAGACAGAAGTTACCGTCATTACCAGCCTTCTGGCCACTGAGGAAGTGGAGAAGAGGGGAGTGATGAATAAAATACTGATGCACTGTGCAGTTCTGTGAGAGTAATCAAAGAACATTCGTATATAGGAAAGGGGTTTGAAGTCCTGAAAGTTATAATGGTTTGCTTTTGTTCTGCTTAAAGGTTTGATTGGTGGTTTTTGTTGTTTGGCGTTTTTTTTTAAACTAGCCCTAGTTTTAAATAGTCATCTAAACATACTTAGTGAGATACATTCTGTGCCTGTGGCTTCTCTTTCATTAATTCTTACAAACTTACTGCCCCTAGAAGTGAATTCTCACGATCCAAGGAAATACAAGGGAGGAGGGCCTATGGATCAAGTAAGAGAAAAGGAGAAAGGGGGAAAAAGGCCTCATGCAAACCCTGAGCATAACTGGACAGGTGAACTCTAAACTTTTTACCAATCTACTCTACAGCTGAACTTCAGGAATGTAGAGCCTGGGAACACAAAGATGTCTTGGGCTTGATTGCTGTAGGGAAGCTGGGAATGCTCTGCACCTGCAGGAAAAATCAGAACTTCATTCAGTAGGAATTTTTCTTTTGTTGTTACTGTTTAATTCCTCTTCATGAGTTTAAACTAAACTGTACTGCAGCAGAATAAACGAGCTGCAGTGGGGCTGGCAATCATCCAGGACACAAGTTCAGAGTGGCATTTTTAGTAAAGACTCCTGTATTACAGGTGAAAATATGGAGGTGTATTCCTCATAGTGCTAACCTGAGGAATCCAACATGAGGACTCATTTGCTGGGATGGATTATGTCTCTGCTGTTTGATAAAGCCATATAGCTCCTAAAATGGAGAGGGGTGATAGGAGAAAGGTAAGGGAGCTGCAGCAGGAGAATCTAAAAGGACAATAGAGTGCACTGTGACGGTGATGGCGCCTGGGGGTTACAGCATGCAGCTGAGGGAGGCATCCATTCCTCTGTTTGTGGGCAGTGGATGACTGCTCTGCAGGTAGAAATGGAGATGGATAAATAAAATGCATTAAATCAATCTGCTCGTTCCTTCCTAACTTGTTCTGCTTTTCATGCATCTTTCACGTCTCTGCACAGCTCTTGTTTTGGGAGTTGAACATGACATAAATAGTGAGGACACACTGCGTCGCATCAGAAATCTGGAAAATAATTTTAAAAACTTTTGTTGTTTATTTGTGCAAAATCGCTGCAAGGAATTTTTTTCTCTCTGGGAAAGAGAACTTCTCTGAATGATGCATTATACATAGCCATACATGCTTTCCTGTTGCCAAAGCTGAAGAGCTTTATGGCTGTAGCTAGAATGGCACTGCTCTGGGATAGATGACTGACAGTGTAAGGCTGAGCTTTTCCATCTGACTGCTAAACAGTAGCGAAAAGCTCTGCTGAACACAGCTGAGAATTGGCCTGTGGTAATGGCATGTGGAAGTACGACATTTTTCATTCGGTGCTGCTCCTGCTTTGTAAGGGACAAGTCATGTCAGTAGCTTCTTGCTGACTGGTCCTCTTTTTTCTCCACCCCTCATGCAGTTTCTTCCTCAGACATGGCCTCTGACTTGCTGCATGGAGAGGGAGTACTGATAATTTATGTGGAGAAGGGAGACATTTGTATAATTACATGTATGAAAATAGTAGACTGAGCTAATTTTACAAGATTTCTTATGAAATAGATGAAAATGCAGGATGAAAAATACATGAAAATTCATCTCCTGAAGGATGGTAGCATACTGACTGTGGAGAGAGGTGCATTCAGTATGGTGGGGAGTGTGGAATACATTCAGCCCATTTGAAATAATGGCATGATTATGGCTATCATTCTCTTCAGGCAGCTGTTTTTCTAGTATTCTGCATGGACATGGGTTTTTTTTGTTTTGTTTTGCTTTGGCCTTTCCCACTTTACACACACTTTCCACAAATTACAAGAAAATTTCATCTCCTTCAGTCTCATGCCACTACTGCAGCAGAAATAATGGGGACTTGTTTACTCTTCCAATTCACAGAGCAATGCTTGGAGTAAACCCTGGAGATTTCTGTAGTAAGTAACCTGAAACACTTGAAAGAGATATAATTTCCAGAGGGGTCACTGTTCATGGCTGAAAGTTTCAACAATGCATTAAGCTGGGCATTTTGGTGAGAAAAAAAATCTGCTTGCATTTAACTTGAGCTGAACTACTATTGTCACGTTGCGTGCAATGACTGAAAATAGTGTTTTAAATAGCAGGGTCGACTCTGTAAAGCAGATAGCATCTCTGTTAATAAATATATGCTTCACGCCTTGTATGTACTTGGAACTAATGTTAATCCTTGTAATTCAGGAACTAATTGTCCATCTTCCTCTGTGTCTAAAGGTGGGAACCAGTCACTTTACTTTTGGCTGCCTTGAAATCCAAACCTGGAGGGAGTTGAGATTAAGGTATAAGAAAGAAAGGTGAATTTCAAGTACGGGGAGGTGTTTAAGTAAGCAAGTTAAAACTCTTGGTCCCAGTTTCCCAGAGGCACCATGCAGACAGAGTTTCTGGTGCGTACTTTTCCTGAGTGATGCTCCCCTCCAGGCTCCATATGCTGGTCCTATTTTCTCATTGTTGTGAATGTCAGTTTAAATGTCCAATTTCCATGTGGATATTCACATTTGAATACTTAGTACTCCCACCCCTAGAATTAGGAACCTAACATCTAGATGGAACAGTATGAAGTACCTGAACAGATAATGTAATATTCTGAATGCTGTCCTAGTCATTAGTGTCTGCTTCATGGCATTGAAAGTAATAAGAATTCTGCAGAACAGAATACAGAGGAACTAGAAAATTCTCTCTTGAGAGGAGAAATTGGTGTCAGTATCTCCTTTTGTCCTGGCAAGGTTTCTTATGTTGGTTGGTGCTTTCTAGTTGCTATCAGCAGTATCAAAAGACACAAAGTTATGTAAAAGAAGTTCCAGCCTTTTCCCAGGTATCTATAGCTTTCATTCCTGCTGTGCTGTGCCATATTCAGTTAATTGGATGACCCCAATTTTAAACCTGAAATACAGTATGAACCTAGAGACTGTATCAGTGCAGTTTTAAGTTGATTGAAGAGCACATCTACAATGTTTGGTACAAAAAGCTTGAGGCCAAAACAGTGTTGGATGCACATTAGCAGTTAATGACTGAAAAGAGAGGTGACCAGTGGAATGGGAATGTATACAACAACCATATAATAAAAATCAGATTTTTCCATTTTAGTCAAAATCTGTATCATGAGAGACGATTATGAAGACAGTTTAAGGAACTGTGTTCACCATTTCCTTGCATTGCAATAAAGCATCATCCTGCTACTTTCCATATGCCATTTAGTGTCTGTAATAGATCAACTGAGCTAAGTTTCCTCTACAACATAAATCAGACTGTAAGCTTTGTATTTCTGTTTCATTCATCATGTGCTTTTGAGGCCTCCTCATGTTCTTTTTAATAATTCAGTCTTTGCCTATTCTAGGTTTATTGCTCAGAGAGACAGTACCTTTTGCTGAGTTGAGCATATGGCTAACAGGAGCTATGTCAGGTAAGGAATGCAACCTTCAGTTTTTTGCCTTATTCTCTTTTGTTGTTAGTCAGCTTTGGAATAGAACTATAATGCAGTCAGGTTTGTAACAACTGCCAGCTTGGGTAGCCTGTTACTTCAAAATAGCTGGAAAAATGCCAAAGATCTCAAGTGTCTTGAAGACTGTCAAGCTTTTGCCTTTTCTGTTTCTTGTTGCAACAGATGAGAACACAGCAAGTCCCGAAGCAAACTGGATTAGGTAAGAAAGAGTTTTTAAATGTTGTCTCATGTAGCACCCTAAAGAAAATGTGTTGTTCTCACTCACTTCCACTAAATAGACAAATCCTTGTCTCATTCTGCTAACATGTCATAATTGTCTTAGAGATGTCAGCTGGTAGCTGGGGACTGTTCCTCTACTTGGAGCTGTATTTATTAATCTTTTCCTTTTTTGTTTTCTTTCTCATGTAATGAAATTAAGCTATTGAGCTAGGCAAAATAGTTGATTCCTGATTTTATCTTAATGCCAACAACACAGTGGAAGTTATGGAGAACATGTAATTAAATATAACACAATGTGGCCTTCATACATTTCTGTAGCAGCCCAGCTATATTTGATAGGTTGCACTAGAGATGTAATTCCATTTACAAATGTTTCCTGGGGGTGGAACTGCCCTTGTGATTTTGGCCTTTTCCAGCCCCTTCGCTTTCTATTGCTGTTCAGAAACTACTTGCTGGAGAGAGACTTTTGAACTGAGTCGTATGTGGCATGATGAAATACAAATCTCTGTGACTGGTAAAATTCTTAGGTATATTTTTTAGGTAACTCTTTAGTCTCACCTCTGAAAGAAAATTCAGTGCTCAGTTTCTACAGGCCTCACCTATTGGCTTCCATCAAAAGAGTGATTGTTACAAACCGCACCTTAAAGGCAGTTAGTTTTGACTTACGAGTTTGTCGTGTTGACAGTTATGACATGGGGCAGTGCCTAGAGTACTGGAGGAGGAATAAGCTTTTACAACCTTGATATAATAAGAAAGGATGGATTGTGAAGAGTGCAGCCTGTACTGCTTTCATTATAGCTCCTGTCTGAAGAATTGACTCATGGTATACCTTTTCCTGCTTGGGTTCTTTGCCAAAGAAATAAAATGGTAGCTTTCGTTCTCATCAGGATTCATGACCCTGTCAGCGGCAACCTATTGTGAAATGAAACCTGGGGATTTAATTATCAAAAATTTTAAAAAGAAAAATCAGTTCACTGAAAATACTAATGCTGTAGGTAACAATTTCCAGCTAAGTTTTGCACATTGTAAGTGTTAGCTCTTTTTAAAAAAGCCCAGAAGTTCTTGCATGGGATACTTATTTATGTGTGTAGTAACAAGAATAGCTCTTTTAAAGCCATTGTGATAATGGAGCTAATGACAAGACAGTTGGCACTGTCGTGCTAAGGTGATCTTCACCCTTGCAAGACAAAATATAGTTAGCAGAATTTTTGCAGAGATGTGCAGTTATCCATGTGTATAAAAGATTTGACTCTTATTAGCCAGCAGATGCCTGTGTCCTTGACAAAGCTGTTTTTGCAAGATAGATATACCTATAGAATGCACAGTGATTTGTAGTATATGCCACAGCTTCTTCTCCAAAATGCTTTGTGACTTGAAAACCTATGAATGTTTTGGGGACTACATGGAGGATCTTGTGGAGTGTAATGACGATACCTTTACTGGTAAGGCTGCCCTAAGCCCAAGGTATATCAGCTTGTCATAGTACCAAGTAAATCTTCTGTTCTGTCCTTGATACAGTTCTGGCTCTACAATGGAGGCTGTACTGAACTCGTAGGTATGCAGTTGTGCCTTACCTTTGCTGCCTTCCCAGCCTTTCCTCTTTCTTAGTTTGGACCCAGATGTGCAGGTCTAAATAGAGCTTTTTAACTGCAGTGCTGCTAATCTTCTTGTTCCAGGTGTTCTATTTTCTACCAGTGGCTTTCAGGAGATAGAAGTTTTTTGCAGAACAGTTTTTTAGGAGGACTCTGTGTCACTAATAAGCAGCATATTGTAAGTGTTTTGGTAAAGACTTTATAATATCCTACAGTGGGGAAGGTATCTTGCAAAGGGGGAGGTCACTTGTTTTACCATGGACAGCTTAAGTACAGCTGTAAGGCAGACAATAAACAGATTTCAGATTCATATCGAAATGATGTGTTGTATGTAAAAATAGGTATAAGAAGGTAAAGGCAGCTCTGGCACTTTTTTGTGGATAATAAAGGAAAATAGAGAAATATTTAAGGAACATTTTCTCCTGGCACTGAAGTCTGAAACAACAGAAAATGCTGCTTAAAACATTTTGAAGAGTGCTGTTTCCTCTCCTTAGGATTTCCTGGGTGGTATAGAACTAGAAGAGTGGCCCTGATCCCAAAAGGAATCTCATCTTTACATTTGACTACTTCTTGGAAAAAGAAAAATCCCAGCCATTGTTTTGTTTCCTAAATACTTCCCTGCACAAGCAGAATTTACTGAACTCTTCCAGGTGGAAATTTTCCTGATTTTTAGTAGGGTTCTCTGCTACTTCTACTCTCAGCTTAGGCATTGTGCAAATGTAGCAGAAAGAGGGAAATGGTTCATGGTAGTTCAGCTGTAAGAATAATTTGTTCTGTTGTCTTTGGTGACCAGCGCTGTTGAGAGTTCTCATCTCTTCCATGGTCTTCCTTCTACTGTTCTCTGTTACCCAGCTTAGCATGAACAGAAGGGTAGAAGTGACCTGTGATTAATTTGAGCCTGAAAGACAGACAGGACAAGCATTTTCAGTAACTCTCTTTCTCTCTCTCTTTCTCTCTCTCTCATTTTCATGCAAAAGCTTAGCAGCTCACTGCAGATCTTGCAGAATCTGTCATCTTACTGAGGCACTTGTTTTAAAAAACATTTTTATCAGCTGATATTCCATATAGGTGAGGGTTTTTATTTAGGAAAAGGAGAAATTGTTGCAAAGTTCCCTGTCCTGGTTACTGCATACTCTTTAATACCTTAAAGATTATTAAAACCTGAAGGTATATGGAGAGCAGAAGCTGTTCTTCTTCAGGGTTCTTCAGGTTTCTGATCTCTAATTATGTTACTGGACATATCCTAGTCTGGATACATCCTAGTCTGGATGTAACTAATATTCATTGACCTCCTCTCTGCCGTGGGACAATCCTGTCAGGTTGTAGTATGTCCATACAACTTGTCATACTGAGTTATTTGATACATTGTTCTGATTGCTCTACAGAATTGGTATAAAATCTGTTCTAAAAGAAAAAAAAAATTGAAAGCCTTATTTCTAATATTGAAAGAATGCAATATTGCCTTTGATAGCAGTTTTCCTGCATATGTGGGAAATAATGTGTAAAGCAGGAGCAGTTGTAAAACATGTAGAGTGGGATGGCAGTTTTCATGACTCCTGGTATATTTTTTACACTGAATTTTGAACCTACTGGAGGGAGGGATGAATGATAGATGTGTTTAATTCCAATTCACTTGGAAGAACAGGGCATGTTTGGTGCACAACTTGTTGTCTCCACTTGTTCTCTCATCATTTCTGTCAGTAGTTACATGGATGATCTTTATAACTTTTGTTTAGCCTGTGAAATGGATATAAAGACCTGTCAGAATACCTTTTCCAACACATTTTCTTCTGAGGAAACAAACCTAATGTAAATGTCACCTGCAGTATGAGCAACTGTAGCAGATGGAGCATTGAATTAATGGTTCTGAGAGGCAAGCCAGGAGAGATGGTGAGATAAATGCAGTAGATATAATACATAATTCAGAAAAATTGCTGGGATTAAAGTGAATTCAAGGAAAAAGAGTATATCTTCAGAAGTTAAGAGTATTTAAAAATCACTTTATCTTTTGTACTTTTGGAAAATTGTTAAAAGTCATTTATGACTGTGTTAATGGGGAAAATTCCCCATTAGATAAATTAAAATGGTATTTTTCAGCTGTTGATCTTACATTGTTTTGTACCGAACATTTTATATATGCCAAAAGGCAAGGAATTTGCTTATAATCTGGTATGATGCCTCATGGTTTGTGACAAGACACTGTCTTAGGGAAAAATTACTATAAAGCTAAACTGATTCTTGAAAACCATGTATATTGTCATCAAATGAAGAGGAAGGACTGGGGTTAGAGTAAGTGACTTGAATTTAACAACTGCTAATGTGTAGGAAAGTGATGTTAGTGCAACTCCCTTGCTGCTGTTTGTTTTATAGCTCCAGAAGCAATTTATATGCTGGCAGAAGTTTTGGAGGCTCTTCAGAAGTCAGCTAACAATAAACTAGAGGAATATATGGGTGATTAATGTAAGGCTAAGTTGCTTCTCACAAGTGATAGTTTGACCTCTTTCCAGTTTCAAGAGTGAAGGACTGTGGTGACTGACTGTAATAATAGATATTGTAATGCAGATAAATTAACTGATTTAATAGCTGGGCAAAAGGTGGTCATATGGTGATTTCTGATGGCTTAAGGTTGCTCAGCTGAGAACTTCACAGAATTCAGCAGGACTCCTGACAAAATGTGCTTGGTTTCATGTTCCCTCATAGGAACAAACTGTCTGATGTGAAAAGAACCCCTTTTGACCAATCTGCCAAAAGGCCTTTGGAATAGAAAGTTCATCCACTGTCTGAGCTGGAAAGTGAGTGCTGTTTGTGACAAGCTGAAAGACTGGGGATGGAACGTGTACAAGGAACACCTGAGAATGCAGTTTTGTGTACTTGTTAAATGAGATAATGTGCTTTCCCTGTAAACAGCTGTGGTAAAGAATCCAGGGTGATTAAATTAGGTGATTATTCCACCTGTAAAAAGTCTGTGTCCAGGGGCACATCTTGTGCAGTCTGATTAGTTCCATAAGAACTGAAATGGAGAAAACAGCATTTTAGCCTTCGAGGCTATACTGTGGACTAGAAGGCTGCAATGATGGTATTCCCTCAAGGTATGATTCTTGATAAAGTTTTGTTATATTGGCCTCCCCATGTGTGTGGCTTTCATTTTTTATTTAATCTGATTTTTCTCTTAATGATAGATCTGGAGGGATGTGGAAAACACAGTAGTAGTGTGAAGTTTTAATGGTGAAAACTTGCATAAGTTTTAGGTGGTGCACATATATAAACTTTCTTTTTCTACCTGAAATATGGAGTCATCTTTCTAAGTAAATTTTAAATATCTCTAGTTCTGTGTTGTACAGGAAAAGGAAATTATTAGGAATGGTTGAGGAGACATTCAGAATTAAATGAAGGAAAGATCTTTGCTTGTCCTTTACTGACAGAAGTGAGAAGACTGTATTCCTCTGTATTAAAGTCTTGATGACAAATGAGTATGAATATTTCATTAGGCAGAAGAATACTTTGTTAGCATTCAAACTTGGTCTTACTCTTGCATGAATTCCAGAGACATAAAAATCAGAATAATTTTATCATTTGTGGCAAAGACCAATTTTTTAAAATAATACTTACTGAATTGCCAGGATTCTACAAGAGCTGTTTATGTACTAGAAGGAAGAAAATTATTAAATTTGACATTAGGTTTTGGGAGAGAGGATTTTATTAAAAGCTGTCCCTGAAATAAGGTTATTCTTTACAGTGTGGTTTTGTGTGTAGTTCAATATTGGTTGTCTAAATAATAACTAAGAACAGAAGAACTAAGTCCTTATGGCCTCAAATGTTTGTTCTGTGCGAAGGAGGAAAAGAAAAAAAATACAAAACGTAGTTTGCTTGCCTTAAAATATTTTGATAACAAGTTCCACACCACATTCCTGTTTATTTCAATGAACTTTTCCTATATAAACAGTGTTAATATAAGAAAAAGACATTAAACATTCATTTTAGAGTCTGTGAACCCTAACAGTTATAACCAAGTAATGCTGTAGCATGTGTGTCTTCATTTGTTTTCCTTTTTAGAAGGAGAAAATAGTGATCATGAGAAAAATTTATCTGGCTCATGTGTTAATGAGGCTCTTTGATCTCCCTGGTTTTGTCTCTTGATACACACTCATGGATCTGTAGATCTGCTGGTCCCTCTACTCATTGGTTTGGAAAGTGTGCAAGCTTTTGCATGTTCTGAGAGAAGCTAGCAGAAAAAAGGCTTGAGTAAAGTACCAGTAGGCACTCTGCAGTGTGGGCTGGGCTGCCCTGGGGGGGCAGAGGGGCCAGGAGCCCTGTGTGCTGGTGAGGTAGCAGGGCCAGTGGCCATACTGAGCATGGGGCATCCTGTCAGGACCCCAGGCAGGCATGGGGGCAGGCCCAGGGATTGCAAAGCAGTATGAGTAGAGGATGTTACCACATATTTTACTAATTGTGAAAACAGAGATAGAGTATTTCTGTGTGTATTCCAGGAAAAAAAAAATCTTACTTTTCTCTATCTTGATACCTTAGCCCCTTGCTGTACCATGCTTTCAGGAGCAGATTTCTTCCACCTCCTGTTGCTTCCCACATAGTGGTTGTCTTCTAATGTAGGAGTTGAGCAGACTGTTAGGTCACTATGCCTCTGAGATAACATCCCATTTTTGAACTACTTCAGTTTTCATTAATGAATTAACTGAACATATAAATATTTATTACTATATCAGATGTCTATTACTACAGGAAATAAATAATTCATTCTAGAGAATTACCTTTGTACTGTTGATACCACAAGGATATAAATCAGATATGGCAATTTCCAAAAATGCAGCACAATATATTGTTTTTGCTGGAACACCCTCAAGTGAATATCTTGTTGATGCAACCATTGTTTTTCTAAGCTGGGTAACAAACTTTCCATTATGTGAAGAGTAGTGATGGGAGAAAGTCTGTTTACAGAAATGTCAGTATAGTAAAAGTGTATTGACAGCTGGGACAATTCAAGTAATCTGTATACAACATTCAATTTCTGTTTGACGTTGGGAAGGATTTTGTGTAAATATATCAGCCTGCAAGCATCATTTTGAATGTGGTTTTATTTGCCTTATTTGTTATGCTTCTGTTTCTGTAGATTGGTTGAAATAAACTTTGCACCCACCAAAAGCTAGAGGAAAAAAGAACAAAAGGAAAACAAAGAGAAAAAATTAAATTTTGATGACTGTGTGGCATTAAATAAAGGATTGAATACTCAGTGTGACAAATCAATTATCAAACTTTTAAAAAAAAAAGTGGGAGGTTTTGGTCACATAGTGTGTTTGAAGAGGAATGACCTAGCAAGGCAGGCCAGAAGATTAAAGGAAGGGGATTCTTATCAGCCATTTTGAAGGAAAATCAGCCTCTCTTTTCACAAAAAGCCAGTATGCTGCAGAGATCAGGAGAAAGGACTTAGAAAAGAAGAGCAAATGTGTTTCAGAGTAAATGACACAAGCTTGAAAGAAGAGAGTGGGGACTCATGGTTGTAGTGAGAAGCTGAAAATGTTTGAGATGTCAGAAAGCTGAGACTGAAGTCAAAACAAGATGTCTGTTGGTTTTATGGTTTATTTATGTTCCTTGCAAAAGCTGAAGTAAAGGGGTTTTCAGAAATCCTGTTAAGTCTGTGCATGTATTTATTTCACCTCACACATATCTTTAAAAATACCATTGCTGTGGAGCTGAGAGAGTGTTTCAAGGCATGGGAGAACAAGCTGCCAGCATGGCTCTATGGCTAACTGAGAGAGTCCACGGAGTCACGTGTGTGACGGGAGAAGCCAAAATGTTCATGCTTTGAGCTTCAAGGGACACTTACAGCAAACCATGGGGCTGCCTCTGTGCTGTCATCTGGCAACTGCTGATGAGACTTCTGAGAGAGCTGTTGCAGTGGGACATTGCTGGAATGTGTAGAGTGTTGTAGCTTGGGATGTCTGTCTAGGAGACACCTTTCAATACAAGGTATTACTGTTGAAAGGAACTAGTTTGTCCAATTTGTAAGTAGAACCATATATAAAATATGATTTCTGCAGTACAGGAGGTGAGTTCTAGTCGAGAGTATGTCTTGAGTTCTCTGAACTACTGGGATTGTAGTTGAAATGTAGACTCTATTTGTAATGCTGTCTTGTAAAAGGAGCATCCTAATTACACCCCATCACTCATACCATATAAAGATATCCTTCTTGATTGGATGTCCATTTCTGGTTTGCTCATCATACCTTTACTGTGCTTCAGACTTTGTTCTTTTAGCAGGTACTCTCTGTTTAAACAGTGAGTTAGAAACTGGGGCTATTTGCAAAGGATATCCTTACTAAAGGGGAAATGACCCACTGTCATGTCAAGTGATAGAACATAATGGTTGAAGGTGAAGCATTGTTAAAAATGTAATACAGTAGATCCTGTTTCATATTGTCTGTACAATCTAACCTACTTTTAGTGTACCTTAACTGATATCTCGGTTCAGTGTTGCTTGTGGTGACATACAACTATTTTATTTATTTTCTTTTTCTGTTTTTTCAAATGGTATCACCAAATGTTTTTTGTCTTTTGAGTTCTGAAACCCCACAGTATTGAACACAGAGCTGTTGCATAAACTGAACAGTATATATAAAAGAAAACTAAATAGCTGCTAATGGACTGCTAAAGGCTGATTATTCCAGGTCATAGTTACTGTACCCAGTGTGTGAAACAGCATTCTTAGCTGTCATATTTTCTCTTTGTAAATTAAGTTCAGGCATTCTCTTAAGTTTCGTCCAGACCATGTGCAGCAGCCCAAGAGTTAATCTGGGAGAAAGGCCAGTTTGGTACTTTATTCTGTGTTTAAATTCTATTCTGAAAGTTCATGGGCAATTCTGTTGTTGTTATTAAATTGTTTCTCTTCAAGATCACAACTCTTGGAGGCGTTAATCTCCTTCAAATCCCCTGAATCAGTAGGAATTGAAATTGATTAGTGCTTCTCAGTGTGAAATAGCTGACAGGAGCAAGCTGTGAGAAGTTTTGCTGTTGTGGGTATTGGCATCTATTGTTTCTCCTGGGGTGTGCTTGTATCTTTTCACTTAATGGGATAGCTGAGTATTTTGGTGATGTGTTTTTGTATTAGTGGACATTAAGCCTAAATATCAATTGTGTAGACTTTATGGCATCTTCCCTTGTGTGATAAAGATAAATCAGATCTTTCTTATTGATGACCATCTATCAGAATGTGCAGTAAAGTGGACCCAGGTCTAAATTACTCTTCAAATTTATAAGGCCAGACATTTTACTGGATTAATATCAGAAAGAATTGGAATACTGCAGCAGTATTGTTTGCTATTTCCAATATAGAAACGTGTAAGCCAGGAAGATAAAAGGTCCACAACTAGCGATATCAGTTTGCTAAGACATTATCCTTTTTGCTTTCTGTTAATATTAACAAATGGTAAGGTCTCTTTTGGGTTCAGATCAGAAAAAAAAATTTCTTTTGTTACTCCCTGTAGATTAAGGCATTATTTATTAACATACACAGGTATAATAGCTCTGAGCTGCTTCTATGTTTATCCCTATCTGTCCTTTTCAATCTGTACCCCAAAATCCTAGCTGATTTTCATGTTCGCTGTGAGCAGCAGTGGATATTGGCATTGTCCAGCTACCTGTAGACAGTCACAGAATCACAGAATATGCTGAGTTGGAAGGAACCCACAAGGATCATTGAGTCTACTTCCTGGCCCTCCAGAGCACTATCCCCAAGAGTCACACCATGTGCCTGAGAGCCTTGTCCAAATGCTTCTTGAACTCTGTCAGGCCTGGTGCTGTGACCACTTCTGCAGGGAGCCTGACCACCCTTTAGGTGAAGAACCTTTTCCTGATGTCCAACCTAAACCTCTTGTGACAAAACTTCAGGCCATTCTCTCGGGTCCTGTCCCTGGTCACCAAAAAGAAGAAATCAGTGCTGCCCCTCCTCTTCCCCTCACAAGGAAGTTATAGACCTGTTATGAGGTCCCCTCTCGGTGTCCTCTTCTCCAGGCTGAAAGACCAAGTGACTTCAGCTGCTCCTCGTATGGCTCCCCTTCAAGGCCTTCATCATCTTTGTTGTGCTTCTTTGGACACTTCTCTGTAGTCTAATACCTTACATTGTGGTGGCCAAAACGGGACACAGGACTGGAGCTGAGGCCTCCCCAGTGCAGAGCAGAGTGAGACAATCCCCTCCCTTGCCCGGCTGGCGATGCTGTGCCTGATGCCCCACAGGACACAGCTGACCACCCTGGCTGCCAGGGCACTGCTTACCAGTGACCAGGACCCCCAGGTCTCTCTCTGTGGCACTGCTCTGCAGCACCTCATTTCCCGGTACATCCAGGGTTGCCCAATCCCAGGTGCAGAACCCGGCACTTTCCCTTGCTGAACTTTATATAGTTGGTGATTGCCCAGCCCTCTGAGTTGTTGACATTTCTCTCCCTGCCTTTGAGGGAGTCAACAGCTCTTCCCAGTTTTGTATCATTTGTGAACTTGCGTAGTATCTCAGTCCTGCCTCTTGTCTGGGAAGATGTCAAGCCAGTTGTTTGTGGTTTTGCCTTGGTCTTTGTTACAGAATTCAACTTACATGGCTATAGGCCCAGAAAGTATAACCCAAATAATACATTTATAATTTATTAAACTTAATTCTTTAGAGGTTCTTTTGAAAACTGCTCCTTGAAGATAGCTGCTGAAGGAAGTTTGAAATCAATGGGTTCTATCTCATATGCCTATTATTATTTTGAAGCCTGTTAGAGGAGAGAAATTATGCAAATTGGTGTCATGCTAGGCTACTGCACACATGCTGGTAATGCATAACAGCTAGCTCACTGATGAAAATGCTTTGTCTTAAGCGAGAATCTTTGTCAGCATTAAGAGAGATTCTTTGTATCATGATTAACAGTTTATTATTTTTCTTATGGATTAAAGAGAGTATCTCTTCTTATTAAAAATCTGCATTAGAATAAAACTGCTGTAAAATAAATACTGGAGAATTATGGTGATGAATAATGATTGATTGTATTATACAATTAAGGTATATTGTGAAACAATAGGAAGATCCCTTCAAAATATTAAGTAGTTGTTGCTCACTCTCTGTGAATGATAAAGTGGCTTTAATTCTTCAGGTCCTGCTTGTAAAAGACTTGATAAATAGACCAAGCTCAGTATCAATTAGTGTCACAACGTTCTTTAGCACTAATGAAACAAAGCTGCTAAGATTGAACCAATTTATTTGTAGCTCCATGACCACTTTTTAAGCTAAGAGACACTACACACACTACTGTTGTCTAATACTGGGCATGAGAACCAGTACATGGAACGCACAGTTCTATGCAGCACTGGCTGAAACAAGTTCTCCCTGCGAGGAAGCTATCTTGGTGCTGAAGAATTCTGATACGCTTAGCGGGACAGAAATCCAATATAAGATAAGCTGGTTTCAGAAAATAGGTCACTAATGTAAGGTTGCAGTTATTTTCTTCCGAAGTTTATCCTACATCTGTCTCAGATTTCTTTCTCCTCGTCTGTACACGAAGCACATCAAACTTTCTCATTAAGACTGTGGTGAAGAGCCTGGTTTTGGTCTATGGGTCATCATTCTGTTGCAGCCCTTCATCCTTCCATTTAGCACTAAGACATACATTTTGTTTGCCCTGTTAAATTGCTTCCGAAGGAGGCGGAGAAAACCTTCTCAGGTATTGATTTTTCACACATGGGGAGTGCACCTGGTAGTCACCTGATTTGCCTCCTGCAGTTTATAACTGAATGGGCTCATGGGATTATAAGCTTTATTTAAGTGATGAGTTCACAGCCTGAGGTGGAGCTGATGAGTTAGCTGTTGGTAGTTTGTAACTGCTTTAGTTTATTTTGCTTGTTGGAATTTTATTTAAATAGCTAATATAAATAGCATTTGTGTAGTAGGAATGCCACAGATCAGAACTTATTGTTTGAGTTGTTCTTCTTAACAGGCTTTCAGGTATTTGGATCTGGTCTTGGAAAATAATTTCTACTTAATAATGTTTTATTATTGTAATAATCATGGTAACTGACTGGGTACATGATTTTATTCAGCACTTAGTCCTTGGAGTTAAAGATATGGAACTGATTAATTAGCAGTAAAATAAATGAAATGTATGTGTGAATGATCAGGGGCTTTATTTTCAGTGGTACTCAAAATTTCAATTGAAGCTTTTGTTGATTTTTGTTTTAGTAGTAAGGTGCTCTTTACCTCACCCCAGGATAAGATGACTCTCAAAAGTACTAAGTTTATCATGTGCAGGAAATGAGGTTTTGGCAAAGCATTTGTTCTTTCATCACTGAATATAATTTTCTGTGTTAGTCCTGCTTACTTTCTTAAATACTTTGTGCCTACCAGAAAACCTTGGAAGTATCATTTTCTATTAATAATACATTTTGCTAATTTTGTGAAAACAAAAGAAAAAATATTTTTTGCATATTGACAAGAAGTGCAGATTTGCTGCATTAGTCATCTTTGTGAATTATGCAGTCTGAATATGCTTTGAGCATTTTGTTGCTTAACTTTCAGTGTCAACAGGGATGTTAGGATATTCGTGTTGAACTTTAGTAAAACAGTCTTGAAGTTTTGTGAGAAAGTCCTTTCTCACGGAAGAACGTATCCAGATTTGACTGAGAAGTAGAAATCCCCCAAATAAAAAACCTCCTACAATTTTTATAAAAATCTTTGTCAGCTAGAGGAATCAACCATAAACACAGTCCCCTCTGAGGAGTGGTGTAGGTTGAATTTTATTCTTGATACATTCTGCTTTGATTGTTTTACCCATATGCTAACAGTTCCAGCTACAACAGATAGTTTCTTTCGGAGATGTCAGGGAAATGAAAGAATGAAAGTTATTGTGATGGTATCTTGGGTAAAAGATACAGATTGATCAAATTCATTAGTTTAACTTCATAAAACAAGTTGCTTTTTAGCTTTCTTAGTTTTGTGAATAACTGTTCACAAATATTTTCATTCTAGTTAGATTTCAGCAGTTGTGCATACTCAATGAAATAAATTCAACTATGGAGACCAGAATAAAGCACATTCTATCTATAAAATCCTATGGAAATGAGTGGGATTGGATAATTCTAACAGAATGAGATTTGATCATTAATATAATACCATTGACATCAGTGAAAATGAGATAGAAGAACCAAGAAACCAAGAAGCACCAAGAAACTTTCTGAAGTATTAAGGAATATTTACAGGAAAAAAGATGAAGTGACTAGACTACCTTCACTTTTAAGACCTTCCGACTCTAGAAAATCCTGGTGGTTGCTTGTTCTGTTCTTGGTTCTGCAGTAGATTGAGGCAGTATTTAATTTATCTTAAAGTGCATGACCCCATTCTGTACATGTTAAGCAGATCTCTTCAAGACCATTACTACACTGCTGGCAAGTACCATTCATCTAGAAGATGGCTTGAGGTGAAGCAAACTGGTATGACTGTTGTATTCACATGCAGATGACACGGAGCCATAGGTCTGTGGTAAGAGGGAAGAAACTTAAGAATTAATTTCTGGGAAGCAGAAGATATCTGACTTTTATGGGAGATGCAGTTATGAAGGATACAAGATGCTTGCCTGGACTGTTACCTCGACGTCATGAAACATGGAAGTTCATCAAGAGTGTTGTGGCACTTACTTGGGACTCACAGGATGAAGTGCTAAATAGTTCTGGAGTAAAATAACCTTATGACTCAGCAGTGGAGTCAGGAATGCCTCCTGATCTGATACAGTCCAGCTGAAAAGACTGAAAATGTACATCCAATTAGATGACTGCAGGAGAGCTGGTCAGGGCCAAGCTGTTCTTTACTTTTGCCTTCTTGTATCCTGAATCTGTTTGTTTATGAAACTGGCTAATCAGGGTGATGTATTTACCCCCTGCCCCAAGTAGTTTGATTTATATGGACAATATGAAAAAGGTCAAACATTATTGAACAAAGGTTAATGTTGTTCACATAAATCTAAGGGTCCAATAGAGTTTACTTACAAACATTTGTCATGCAACACATTATTATGCAATGAATCTGAATGAAAACATGTACTGGATTGTCTGAACTAGGCACGTGCGTCTTTCCTACCGTACATTAGCCAGGATATTAATGGAGAGTTTGCTGGTTTAGATTCGAATATTTGATCCAAGAATTTGACTTAGGGTTAACTGTACAAGTGCCTTGAGTTCAGAACTGATTTAGGAGTGGTGGTGTGAAATTTTTACTATTTGACTAGTGTTCTTTGTTCTCTTTATTTCTAGAGAACTAGGTGAGTTAGAGAACTAGGAATTTAGATCTTTGTGCCATGATGTCAGTAGCTGGTTTTGTGGTCAGGTTATTATGGTTGATACGAGGAATGTAGTGATTCATACTGTGATGAACTGAAAGCATAGACAAGACAAGGGAGCAAATAATCACAGTGCTGTATAGCATCAATAATAGCTTTTGAACATGCTTTTATCCTTCTCCTTCATCTTCCATCACTGACTTTTATGCTAAAAACACTATTCACAACACATTCTGCAGTCTCTCTGAGTCCAGCTGAGAACAGTTATAGGATGGTGTCTTGATAGATTTTTAAATTTTTTTGTATGCTTCATTTCAAGATATTGACGTGCTCTTAGTTTTAACCTAGCCAGTGAGAAATATCAGGAGGAGAGTAGAAGAGGATGCTATTCTGACTATTTATTTTCTTGTGTCTTTTGTTGGTTCATTAATTCCTCTAACAATTGCTTCTGGGGTAACTGTCTGTGTGTGACCATTACTAGCCACAGAATAGGGTCTGTCATGGCTAGGTGAGGCTGTAGCTGATAATGCCAACTTTACCTTCTGAATTCTGCTATAATTTAGTGTGGGACCAATAATGAGTTCCCTACCAATAGTGAAATACCTTACTTTTGAGTATGTCGTTCTTACTCTTCCATAGTATTTGTAAATGCCAGAAGTGCATAAGCCAGCTGTTTCATGAGAGAGACAAGAGGGCTAAGACAAATGGAACATTGCAAAAAGGAGCCCTGTCCATGAATTATTTGTATGGAAGCAGTATTTTCACTATTTTCACTAGTGTTGGCTGGTATTTCTATCAAGTCTCTACCAGCTGTAAGAATCTAAAACTGTCTAGTACAGCGTATCACGACTGTTAGAAAGCACCAGGCTGAAGTGAGACTCTTACTAATTCTAAAATCTCTATGGTCGATGCATCTGGTTATAAGCTAGAAGAGGGTGCATTTTGGAATGCAGAAGGAAATCACTGCTGTGTAGGAGTTGAGTGAGGCAGTAATGAAAATAGAACAATGACTGTAAAGGTATTTCTCTGGCTTAAGAGTCCCGTCCTATAACTTTTGAGTAAGAGAGCTGTGACAATAAATTTGTGAGAAAAAGTTGCTGATTTTATTCCAGATGTAATTCTTTCATTAACAAAATCTGAATGTTCTATATAGGGTTTGGATTTTTTGGTTTTGTTTTCACAACCTAGGTAAATATCACAGTAGAACTTCTGGGACACCACATATTTTTCCAGATGGCTTTTCTGAGGCTGTTTAGATCCATGGAATACAGTTAATAGGTGGTGGTTCACAGTTGGAAAATTGATTTGTGCACTGTCTGTAACCTATACTTCTTTTATGATATCTTATATGAGATACATAATACATGTAGTCTGTTTATCGTGGGGATACTGTTAAGGGATGATAATATGCAGTCATTGATTCTAATGTTGATCTTAGAGAGAAATACTTTTTTTAAAAGTAGAAAAATATTCCTTGCACATTTGTCTGACTGCCATTTAAGTTAGTCTGTCATGCCTGGTCTGATTTAATTTGTTCTGATGGCAAAGGTTTACAAAATAGGAGTCAGGTGTTATGAGAGAATAATGAAATTTACTTTGATGGGAAGTATCTCTTTTCATGGATAAAAGAAAGAATGAGTGTCATTGTCTGAGGCTTGTTAATAAATATTTGTCTTATCCTATTGCTGTCTTGGATGGTCAACTTTTTCAAGATTAATTTTAAGTTATTATCTCTGCTTAAAAGAAAAAAATCATGTAATTTGTCCCTATTCCAGCCTCAGAGCAGCTTGAGTAGGCTGCATCAGGTTGTCCTTACTTGTGCTTTCATTCTGTCTTTTCCCAAGTATGCAAACAGGGCAGAGTGCCAGGCACTTGTTGATGGCATGTAGTCGTGCCTCAGATTGCATGAGCATGTGCAGTCCCAAATAGCTTTGTGTAATATGTTCCCTATCCAGTTGAGTCAATTACCAAAATGTGATTTTTCAGCATCTGGTGTGGGCTGTTTTGCTTGCCTACAAGGAACAAATTTAACCCCAGAGAAGTTTCCTCCAACTGATGGCAGAAATACTTGTAATTGGTAGGTCTCTAATATTTTGAGGCTTCTTCTGGGGAGGATACTGCTGAGTTTTTTACAGCTAGAAGCCACTCTCTGTACATTCTTTCAAAGCTCAGAGATGTGTGAGACCTGATGTGAGGGAAGCAAAAGGAGAAGTTTCTTCCTAAATAAATTTCAGCTGCAGTATTTTAGTTTTAAGATCTTCTGAATGTGTGGTTGTTGCAAAAGTGGTTGTAGTCATGCATAACTTTTCACTGTATAAATAAAAGGTGAATGGCAGCCTTTATTAAAAACAAGGATGTTTTATTTTCTGAAGCTTAACAAATCAGGAAATAGAAGAAGAAAAGCACAAACTTACTTTACAACTTCAGGTGTTCCCCATAATGTTTACATATTGTAGTGGTTTCAGGTTTTTTTAATCCAGATTTTTACATTATTGAAGAGAATAGCAGATTCTTTTGCTTTCTTGTCACTGTAAAATAATGACTTATATTGTAGAAATGCATGATGTAGTAAGAGGCAAAAGGCACTTTTACTGATGATAGGTGTAGAACTGTATTTAGATAGGTATTACTTGAGTTCAAGAAGAGTTTGTTTTGGTTTAAACAGAAGAGGTTTATGGTACATATTTCACATCTCTGATTCCATGTAATGCATAAATATGCCATCTGTAAATGCTGCCATGTTATCACAATGCACAAAAAATGCTCACTAAAATTTTTGTTCAGTCCTCCATCATGACTCTATCTGTAAAAATTTTGCATTAGATTTTATTTTGACAACACTGTCTTTGGTACAAAGAAATGTTAATGTGTTTTTTTAAATTTGGATATACCATTTTAAGGGTTTTATTATTCAGAATAAGAGCAGGCAGTGACATTATATATA
>VZTR01024404.1:4083-16311 GCA_013400775.1 Chaetops frenatus
GTTTGACTCAATGCTGACTAGTTTTCTCTAGGGTATAGAGGTTCCCACCACACAGAATTCACGGACAAAATGCTTTTAAATGGGGATTTCACTAATAGCTCTCTAATCTCACCCTGTCAGCATTAAAACACTTCATTGTTTATAGCTGTATCCATGTAATCAACAATCTTATTTAGCTTCATTTCCTGTTAAATGTAACTGATAAACTCCTCCAAATATGGAAATTCTGGGTTGTATCAATTAGAGGAGGATCTGAATTTGGCTTAAATACACTTATATAAACCCTGGAAAAACTATTGCAGCTAAGTGAAGTCCTTTGTTCTTTGATAGCATACAATAAACACAAAACCTCTCTTCTTACCACCTCAAAATTTTGTGATCCATCTTTAGAATTCTAGAAATATTTTAGTCACCATCAGCTCTATGTATCTCATTGTTATCATAACTATTTCTATCAAATCAAGCTTTTATCATTTAACAATTTATATATATCAGAATCATCAGAGATTTCTATTTTTATCTTCTCTAAAGAGATTACAAAAACCCAAACATAAATAGAAGTAAAATAGAATTTTGGAACTGAGCTTTATGAATTATAGTAGTATTTATGTCCTTCTGAAAAAAGAAATCTCTCTGAGATTTCATATCAAAGGTTTGTAGAGTTTCTTAGTTGCTTATTAATTCTATAGCCATTTTTTATTCCAAAATCCAAAACCTCAACACTGGAAAAGCATGACTTGTTTATTGAGTGTTTTAAAATACTCTTCTCACTTGCATTTTTCTTCCCAATAGTCAGCATCTTTGAGTGATTTGGTGAAGAACTGACTGCTGAAGGAATGGCTGGTGTCACTGCTAGAAACTACTGAGTATTTTAAGAGTCACAGCAAAAGTAGAGGGAAGAGTTTGATTAGGCTGGGTAGTTATATTGGGTTTTTTATGTGTTTTGGTTTGCTTTTTAGTCTCAAACAGATCATTTGCAGCCTTCTTCGGCAAAATATACTGTTTTAAAGACACAATGCTGAGAATTATGGTTTCAATGAAACATAAGCTCAACTGATGACCACATTTCAGATATAATTACAAACTGATATCTCAGTTGCACTTCTTCTGAAAGCTGACAAATCTTTTTAATTTTATGTAATCCAGGTCAGCCTATGAAAATAGAGCCAGAATACAGAATTCTACATGAATTTGACATGAAGCCAGACAAAACAAAGACTTTGACAAGCTTTCTTATTTTCTATTTCAAAGCTAAAACAAAACAGGGGGGGAAATCACCCACCAATGCAGATTAAAACCCTAAAACATATTTGGTGTACTCCTCAAACAAAAAATTTCTGAGCTGTCTAAAACCAACCTCCTGGAGATGATTGATTCCATGTAATGAAACCAAATAGTGAGATAAAATTATCAACCCCCCAAAAAAATCTCTGCTATGCACTTAAGGCAGCATTTCCAAACTTAAATATGTTTTGTCAGGTAGTGCACAATGCCACAAGCAGAGAATTACACAATCCCTACTAAAGAAATTCATTAGTAGGGGTAATCAGCACCTACAGGATACAGATTTCTCAATTTCAGTGTTTCAATTAAATATAAAAAATTACTCTAGACTCACAGAGTCTCATTCTGTCACTGGAAACTGAAGATGCTGCCACACATATCACAGAATGGTTGAGGTCGATAGGGACCACTAGAGGTTGTTTTGTTCAGTCTTTGAAATGAAACATATTTGGGGTGCTGTAATACTCTTTCAGGAACAAATATTTTTGTTGAATTCCATACAGCAACTGAATAACCTTAAAATAAAACCATCTGTGATTATTAGCTTTTGTAGCTTCCTCTCTTTACCTTGTAACTCACAGTGTCTGTCTCAAAGAATTGCAATATTTACAATATGTGACGTGGAATTTTGTCCTGCCAATCTGAAGTAGGTTTGCCTGGTTCTATTGTAATAAAATAAAGAATAGCACACTGAAACCAAATGTAGATCCAGGCATTTGCTGCAGATAAATAATTCCCTAGTTTTTCCTTTTGAGGGGCGCCCAGAGGATATCACGGGAGAAGAGGCAAGGAGAGAAAAGTAAATAATACATTTTCTTTCAGCATTTCAGTGCTGTTTGTACATTTTTTTAAAGTTGGTGCACGTATATATATTGTAATATATATACATATTGAGCGACTGGCCCATGAATAGCAACAGTGAATTTCTTTTTGTGAATTTCAGATATGTGAGACAGGGAGAGAGATTCATTGATTGAGTCTCTGTATTTTAAGTGTTACTATATTTACGAGATAACAAATTAGAGATTTGTTAGACACCAGGCTAAGTAGCTGTCTGTGAACCATGTATTTATTATGCATGGCTCTTCCAGAGTCATTAGAAGATGTAAAGAAAGGCTTGCTAGGATGTGAAGGGGAATTCGGCTTGGAGCTGCTTGGGGACCACAGTGATGTGCCTAAGTAACAGTCAGAGTTTATGATAGTCCCCAGGTTACAATTCTGGGGCTTAAACATGAACTTTTCAGAGATGTTTGCAAACACTAGTATTACTGTACAAATGGATAGACCACAGCATAGAGAGTCTTAACAAAGTTCCCATTAGTATCTTCTACATCAGTGCTATTGGAAACATCAGAGAACAGAGTAAATCTGATTTTCATTCCTTTTACTCAGCTGCTAGATAGTACATTATATCCACTGTGTGAAACTTCCTGAATGCAATGTAATGGTGTCTAGACACAAAACTGTAGACCATTTCATTTCCCTCCCTTCCCATTTTGATATAACAGGGACTTTCATTTCCTGTCTTGAGCAATTTTGGGATCCTGCTCACATTGGTGATGCTCAGCTCCAGAGATGGCAGCTAGTGACAGGCAAAAAATGATGCTGCTGTAAAAGTTAGGAAGAAGTAGGAAAGGATATTGTGAGTCCTAGAGTTCAAACAAGTCAAGCAAAACAATGGGTCACAGCGAGCAGGAGAACATATTAGTCATGTTTTACTCTAGCTTGTTTTTCCTAACCAGAAGTCATCAAATATCTGATTTAGTGGATCACTTGGAGGTTAGATTGTCTGGTATTATCACTGACTAAAAGTTTTATATGGACAGATCCTAATACTGACCTTGTCCTTCTTTTAAATGAAGTTATGTATTTAGAAGGAGCCAGATCAAATACTAGGACTTTAGTGTTGGTATCTTATAAGGAATAATAAATGTAAGAAAAATTATAAAATTGTGATGATTCCTTTCATTGTTCTCTGACCCACACCAATTCTAATTTAAAAAATTTTCATTGCATACCAAATTAGGAATGTCACTATCAGGTTCAAAAAAAGGTCTCTGCTTGTCAGCATCCTGGTTCTGAGAGTGGCCTGGAGCAGATGCATGGGGAAGGAAATAGGAAAGAAAGCTGATACTCTTTCTAGGACATTCTGCCAGGCTGCAGGTCTTCATGGGAGATTTCATTTCCCTCTGCATGATTTTGTCAGATCTGGAAGTTAAAATTGCTGATTCAAGTATAAAATGGGGATTTTGAAGTTAAAGGCAAATCTCACTGGAATCTCTATAGAAGTCTCCGCAATACTGCTGCTCCAGTAAAAGCAACCAATTTCCATTGAAATCAATTTGATTTATGTTTGACTCTCTGAAGGCAGAATATGCCTCTGTGAAATTTCTCATCAATATATAAAAGTAGGTGCTTTCCCAGAAAAACAACTTCTTTATTTCTCTAGGACCACAGAATCATAGAATCACTAAGTTTGGAAAAGGCCTCCAAGATCATCAAGTCCAGCTGATAACTGCCAAGCCCACCAGTAAACCATGCCAATTTACACATCTTTGGAATAATTTCAGGGATGGTGACTCCACTGCTTCCCTGGGCAGCCTCTTCTAATATTTCTGATAGAAGTCATTGGCCTTCTAGGCCACCTGGGCACACTGCTGGCTCATGTTCAGCAAAGAGCACTCCCAAGTCCTTTTTCACCAGGCGACTCTCCAGCCACTGGGCCCCCAGCCTGTAACACTACCTGGGTTTGTTGTGACCCAAGTGCAAGACCCAGCATTCCTACATATTGATCCTCACACAACTGGCCTTGATCCATCAATCCAGCCAGTCCAGATCCCTCTGCAGAGCCCTCCTGCCCTCCAGCAGATGGACATTCCCACCCAGCTTGCTATCATCAGCAAACTGACTGAGGGTAACTTCATTTCCCTCACCCAGATCACTGACAAAGATGTTAAATAGCCCTGTACCAAATACTGAGGCCTGGAGAACCCCACTAGGGACTGGCTGTTAACTGGATTCAACTCCATTCCCCACTATTCTCAGGGCTTGACCATCCAGCCATTTTTTTTAGCCAGCGAAGAGTGCACACTTCCAAGCCCTGAGCAGCCAGTTTTTCTGTGAGAATGCTATGGGAATGGTGTCAGAGGCTTTACTAAAGCCCAGATAAACAACATTTACAGCCTTCCCCTCCCTCATCTTCTATGTGGGTGTTGTGGTTTAACCCCAGCCAGCCACCAAGTTCAGCTCAGCTGCTTGCTCACTCCCTCACCAGCGGGACTGAGGAGAGAAATAGAAGGGTAAAAGCTGGAGAACTCATGGGTTCATAAGCACAGTTTAACAGGGAAATAAAAAGCTGTGCACAAGCAAAGCAAAACAAGGAATTAATTCACTACTTCCCACGGGCAGGCAGGTGCTCAGCCATATCCAGGAGAGCAGGGCTCCATCACAGGTAACGGTGACTTGGGAAGATAAATGCCATCACTCCAAATGTCCCCACTTCCTCCTTCTCCGTCCACTTCATACACTGAGAGTTATTTCATATGGAGTGGAATATCCCTTTGGTCAGTTTGAGTCACCCATCCTAGCTCTGTCTCCTCCCAACCTCCCATGCACCTACAGTCTTCTCACCACTGTGGCAGCACAAGAAGCAGCAAAGGGCCTTGACTCTGTGCAAGCACTGCTCAGCAACAACAAAAAGCATCTCTGTATTATCAACCCTGTGTTCAGCACAGATCTAAAGTATAGCCCCATGCCAGTCACTATGAATAAGATTAGCCCTAGCCCAGCCAAAACCAGCACATTCCACCTCTTATTCTGCTCCATGTACATCATGCCCAGCTCTCACACTATTCAATACAGCTTCATTAACCATCACCCCCATTCTCATTCTTGGCTTTAATGTACAGATATTGTTCCCTTATTCTAAGGGCTAGCCCTGGAAAATGTCCATGAAATGTCCACAAAATATCTGTTGAATCAGTTTATACTTTTCTGGAACACTGTTATATTAAAAACCTTTTCAGTGGCATCTGTGGGATTAATAAAATCTGTCCTTTGCAAAGATCTTGCTTTCATCACAGGTGATAAAGTATATAGAAATTTCTAGTATGCATATATTCCATTTAGCTCAAGGTACAGAGGACATTTTTAAAATAAAGCTTAAATGAAAGAATTACTTCAGCCGTCAATGAAATGTGCTTCTAGGAGTGAAACACAACAGCTGTTTAACATCACAAAGCAATATCATTGAATAATTTAGTTCACAAATTTGAGAAAAAAGGAATATTTATTCAAAGGAAACTCCAGATGGAAGTTGGGAAGGCAGATTGTCATTCTAAGACAGTGTTACAATTTTAACCAAAAAAACCCCCCAGTAATTCCCGCAATACTTTTACTCTTTCACAATCTTCTGTAAAATGTTAGATAGCAACAAGATTTTGCCCATTACAAAACATATCACTATATCTCTGCCATTATAAGACTAGACATTACTGTCTCCTTTTAACAAGTCTTAGAAGAGTGACACAATTTATATCAGACGACATGGGGATATGAGATTAAATAAAATTAATCAGGTCATTAATCTATTTAAGGCAATTTTTTGTCTGCAGCATTAGCTGCATCAGGTGTATCAAGTGTTTTCATAGCTAATTCTAGACATTAAAAGTATCAGTGATATGCAATCTGCAAACAGGAAATAAACTATTAATCAAATTTAATCCTAATTCTCACCACTTAATTCTTGACTTAAAGTCAGTGTATATCAGTTTTCTAGGTTAAATCTCTCTAATGTCACTGTTAATATTTTCATAAATATCAAAATATTACAGGAATATTAATTTTGCCGCCATTGAGCATATATAATTTTTTTTTTTTTTTATTACTGATGACCTTGTAGATATGTGCAACATGGCCTGATGAGAACTTCAGTAGGCAATTTCCTTGCATGCAGAACACAATCCTAGTAGGGTATGCTTCAGTTTGATAAGCCTAAAATGAACCTTTATTGCATCTGAAATTTGAATTGAAACCTGCTCTGGAAAGTTTGATTGTATATTGTGTCATCAGTTAATGAGACCAGTTTTAGACCACTAAGAGCTTCAGCTGGTCATACCCAATTTTGCAGTTCTGACAGGAAAGTGCATCTTTTTAATTCCCAAACTAGTAGCAACAGAGTCAATCACCAGAAAGTTATTTAAATAGAAGTCTTAAAAGCCTTGAGGCATAGAAAGTTGTTGTACCTTATAGATTCTTACAAGAGATGACAGTAACAAAAGAGCCGTAAATCAGACAAAGAAAAAGAAAACTTTAGACAAAGAATGGTATGTAAATTTGCTGAAGTAAGGACCAAAGAAATCAGAAAATTCTGAAGAACTTTAAGTATATCTGGATAAGGAAAAGGAAGTGGAGAGGGAAAGAAGTTCAAAGTCCAGGAAAGATGAAATGAAAATGGAAATGTAACCTGTCTATTTGGAAAAGTGCACTTAGAGATGTATTACAGAAATTCTTGTCCTGTTTTCAAATCCTGACTTTGAAATCTGACTTTTGAAACTGGTCTTTACAAAAACGCACTTAAGATCTTTTCTGTTATGCAGTGTAGCACTTCATTAAAATGAACTGCTTTGGGATCCTCCAAGTTTCTTGAGCTCCTCCCTTCTTTAACATTGTTTTGAGGTGTGTTGGGCTTTTGAGTCCTTCCACTTCAACCTGTTACAAGTACAGTTTGGAACTTCTGAGGGACTTTATAAGATCAGGGTCTTACTCTCTGCAAGATCCAAGGTGATACTAAAATATGCTTTCACAAGAAAGGTCTCTCATTAAATAATAAAAGTAAATTTAAATTTTGAGGACAGCTAGCATGCAACATTAAGTACTAACATGGCCATTTATTTTCTGCTACATTAGCAGAGAGGGTAACTTATGACACAGATTGTTCTGACATGATACAACAGTTCCTGGAAGGTACTTCATGCCCCAAAGGACTTACAGTCCAAGGTAAGCAGCTACCACTGAATACAACAGCTGGGGAAGCAGAAGGTAGTAGTGAAATCATAATCAGTGAGATAAACTGAGGAGTCATAGCTCACAAGCTCACAATCCAAAGTATAAGATGTTATCTAACACTGTCATTATGAGAAAATTCATCATGCATGCTCTGCATTGTGTTTAAAGTCTTGCAAATATGGACAATTTTGGGCTGTGGAAATTTTCACCTACTCCTACTGTTGAGTGAAATTTTAGGAGTCAAAAAAAAAGCAGACGAAGAGATCTTACATGCTCTCTCAAGACACAGCAGTGATAGGAGGAACCTATGGTGGTTGAAGCCCAGACCAGTTTATCTTTAAAGGACTGCAACTATCACTTGGCTTTATCGTCAGAACAGAGCATGGCACACTCTTACCAAATAATTGCAAGAGGTAATCTGATGTATTCTGCACTCCTTTGGAGCTTCTAAGAGTTCCCCCCAGACAGATCACACCAGTTGCTTGTGGACTACTGCTAAAAAGTTATAAAATGTGAAATCTATCCATATCCCAGTAGAGGTGTTATGGCTTCATGGATATCTATAAAGCAAATCCTTTCTATAGGGAACCCAGTACAGCTGCCAAGGAGGTGTATCCTGTACCACAAACTCCTAAACTGCCAAATACGCATATCATAAAATTATAGAATGGTTTGGGTTGGAAGGAACCTTAAAGACCCTCTAATTCCAACCCCCTGCCACGGGCAGGGACACCCAGACACCCGTAGTTGACAAAGCTGTGAAAGGGATCCAGAGGTACTGCTCAGGAAGGTGCTGAACTGTCAGAGGTGAAGAGATGCCACTGGAAATAGTCCAATTCCCCAGCGTTTTTATGATATGGTAACTGCAGGAGCCTGAATGGAAACTGTCTAGAAATATGCTAACTGACAGAAATACACAAAATTTTTAGGCTGTAAACATTGGCTGCTAGGAATCACTTGCTACAGTAAATGCAATTCTAAAGGTTTTGTTTTTCCAAATTGAGTTTGCTGGCATCTAAGTCAGCTATTGACTATGAAAATGTGCTTCAGAAGTGAAAAGGATGCATCATATGCTATGTAAATATGAAACATTTTCAAAGGATTTGAAAAAGAGTGTGAGCATACTTAAAAGACCTCATAAAGAAGAAGATGAACAGTCAGTATTGCAGCTTTTTTATTGGTCTCTGATAAGAGATTGGATTAAAGATGGAACAAAACCAGTTAGAAACTGCTACAAGAGACTGAGTTAATTTTCCAAGAAAAAGAGGTGACTCAGTTCAGAATGAGCATGGAGGTTATTAGTGATAATAGAATAAATGTGCACAAGAATTCATGATGCTCAGAGTTGGAAATCATGGAAAATGTGGAGAAAGACAAGAGTAGTACATGGAGTAAATGCTTAAGACCAGCACAAATTAAGATAATGTCAGGTATATTGGAAAATGGAGCAAGCTGCAATAGGTTTTGTCACATTTCAGAAGTTTCAAGCCATTATTCCACCATAATTTTATTTAGCTGTGGATAGCACAATGTTAAGGAAGCACCCTGCAAGGGGACAGAGAGAGCTGTGACACAATTTGGATCAACTACCAGAAATTAAATGGGACATTTAAAACTTTTGAGAGAGTGCTAACAAGCACTCTGGAATCTTCAGTAAAACAACTACAGATATTAGAAGGGTAAACAGGCTAAATGTGAGGGAATGCTTGTACCCCTTAAAGGAATGTTTGTCTCAGTTGTACATGTAAATAAAAATAGAAAATCTTCAGTGTGTAATACAACTAGTATAGAGCAAAATCATTTTGGGTTGAAAGTGCATCTGACTAATGTTCTTGATAAAACTACCTTCATTGAAGATGAGAATTGAGAAGAGTTTTAAAAGGTGTGTTGCTGGGAATAGGTAGGCTGTTAGCATGATAACCATAACTATAACAGCTACCTTTATGCTGTGTGGAGAGCTGTCCTTATATAAAAAGGAGAGTTAAGAGTGGAAATTCATGGGCTTATTTGCAGTAAGAAATGAGGAAAAGGCTGAAAAGATGGGCCTGTTATTTTAAAGGGAGGGAAGGAAACCTGTGCATCACTAAAAGAATGAATATTAAAAATATTGCATCTGAGGTGGTGTGTTTAGGAGGACTCTTGGTGGTTGCCCTTAGTAACAAAGTTTACATGTCTGTGTAAATTCAACAATCTCTACGGGACACATGCTTTCACCAAAGTTACAATTGTGTTTTCTGAGGCTGTCAAGGTATTTTTCTGTATGATATTTGATCTTCTGAAAGATTGCACTTTATCATGCAGGCCTCTAAGGTGCTTTGGTATGAGTCAGACACAAGAACAGAAAGCATAGGCAACGTATCTTCATATATTTACGGTCACCACTTCTATGACTGCCCTACAGACAGAGAGGAAAGACATAGTCTTTGAAGTACATTATAACAGATATTCACAGATAATCTGAAAGGCTTCGGTCAGCAGTCTAGTGTGGTTCATCGCACTGGATATCACCTTAGGTTTTGACAAAAGTCCAAAATTAAAAATACATCAGCCTTGAGGTACTGACATGATACAAAACTAAGCTGCCTATATCTCCAAAGATAATCTCCTCAGGATGAAGACCCTGTTTCCTTTATTACAGAAAGTCCTAAAACCTATGTGTCAATACTGAGAAATGGAAAAGGAGTCATTGACTTTGTTTTATGGGAGTAAATATGCTCTCAAGTCTTGCTAAACACAGGCTGGAGAGACAGGCTGTGTTATAATAAAGACCCTGACAGAGCAGAAGAATGTGATAATGAGAAGAAAAATTATCCTAAATTTGCTTACAGAAGAAAAAAGTTATTCTCAGCTTACTCTCCCAAGCAATTGAACCCAGAAGTTCCCACAGCAAAACCCAAGACTGAAGTGTAATTCTGTGATGGACTTCACTAAGCTACACCTCCCCATAATATAAGTCAGCAGGCACCATTCTGTGCAGTGTGACCTGTAGGTCGTGTTCTGTTGGAGCAGCCCTGCCAGTGCATGGCTTCATTCTCTCCATTTTTCTGGTCTGCAGCAGCTTAGAAGCTGCTGGAGGTCTCCACTAGTGCCATTCACTGTGTATTGAGATCAAAAGAGTCAGGATCCAGAAACTCTGTTTTGAACTGACTTAGCTATTTGGTGAAAAGCTGGAGGAGAGAGGCTGGATGAAACTTCATTTTGTTGCTTTCTAACTGAAACACCAAAAGAATGAGGCCAGCTGGGGCTCTCAGAGTGTCACTCAGAGCAGTGCCTGAATACAGCTCCCAGTTGCTCTGCCCCATGAATCCAGCTTTCACCCACAGAGAAGTATCTGGGTGAGTATGTTGTGGCCAGGAATGAAGTTCCATCTCCTGACAGCTTGATTTTCTGTGAGGAAGTGTGATGCCTCCCACATGGGCTCTGAACTACTGGGCAGCCAGCCCACCACCTAATACCTCCCATTCCTCATGTGATGTGTAAAGTCAACTATTACTACAGTAACTCTCCAAACAGATGACAATGGGAGATTTACAGGAACAGGGAAGAAGAGTAGATCAAGTAATAGGGCAGCAAAATCTTCCTGTTCTGTTCACCTCTTGTACTCCTTGCTCATTCTCTCTTTAGCTACCTTTCAAGGCATAACCTGAGTCTTGGTGTAGAGAATATCATCCCATGAGGCTGTGCTGAGGCACAGCTTTTAAGAAGAGTGAGCCCTGCAAAGAAGATTTTCCAACATTACAGTAAGGTAGGAACTGTCAGATATGGCCACATATGGATTTCACTGCACAAAGCCAGATAATAATTTCTTCCCAGGTGATGGGAATTGTCTTTCCCTAATTCTCTGTTTCATTTTTCAGCCTTATATTCTAGATTTTAGTCAGCTTTATCACACAGGGTCCATTGTTGTTTTAACTCCATTCATTACCTTAACCAGATGAGACTTATATTTCAGACCCATAGCAAAGCTAAGCTTGTTCACCTACCACATTTATTTTAGAAGTAATCTAGTCATCAATTTTTTAAGGGTTGCGGGACTAGGAAAAAATACCATTTCAACTAGTAAGGTATTAAAAAGTCTCTAGACCACAGAGCTCAAGACAGTAAATCAAACCCACAAACCACTAGGAACCTGATATGTCCTTTTGATTCAAAAGAAGTAACTTGAGGATTGATGCTTCTGTACTGCCCCTGCATCAACTATTTTCCTAGGATTTTGCTGAAAAGACTACAAAAATAGTGGGAAAAATGTAAAGTGCATTTCTCAGTGCTGTCATATTTAATTCTTCAAGTGCTCATGCTAGGAATTTGTTCATCCATTACAACTCCTTTCCACTCATGCAGGAAAAGGAAGAATCATATACAAAATGTATAAATAAAACAGAAAACAAATAAACAAACAAAACCAAACCAAGACCCAAAATCATTTCTATCACAAATCTCTATGTCTCCCACCATGACTAAATCAGTCCCTGTCCTCATTTTCACAGGCAAAACAAGAGGCCTGTGGTTAGAGAGGTAATTGGATCAGTTTCCCCAAAACAGAATTCAGAGAAAACAAGCAGATGGCTAACTCTTACACAACCAGGAAGATGATTACTTCTTGATCTTGCATATATGATCCATCTTCTTCCTTCTCCCACCACTGCCCAGCTAAAGTTCTTTATTTGAGCCCTTCATTTTGTGCAATGCCTGAAATTAGACTCAGCTGTAGTAAAACCATGGCCTACTGAATGAGGCATCTGGTATGCTGAAATCAGTTGAAATGCTCTTGAATATATGAGATGTTCAGATATTATCCAAATGCTCTAGAGTTCACATCACATTATAGCTACAATGAAATGCAAAACGGATCTGACAATTCACATCTGACATTCAGCCTGGGATATCTTAGCCTCCATCTTTCAAAAGAAAATAGATCAGCAACCCATTATCTGGATT
>VZTR01024404.1:16382-31607 GCA_013400775.1 Chaetops frenatus
TTTTTCTGTTATTGTCTTGGCTAGTGTTTTACATTTTGTATGCAGTTCAGTGCAGCTGCAGTAAAAGAGGTCTAATATATTGGCTTGTCTGAATAGGACTTGGTTATATAAAACCATGGATACTGTGCTAGCAGAGGGTTCCTTGATTGCATGAAGAAGAGTGGCTAAAGAAGAGAACGTTTAAATAATACCTACCAAAAAAATTACTCAAATGCAATGATGAACGCACCATAGCTTTTATGTGTGAGGAGGGAGAAAAGTTGAGCCTGTTCTCTTTTAGAAGCTGTGATATCATGGCAAAAGTATTTAGACCAGAATGAGAAATGTTTTAAGAAATATTTTGAAAAATCTTACATAATAGATTTACGTTGTTAGATTGGACAGAAATGAGACGAGATCTTTATATTGTGCTAATTTCTCTTCTAAAAGCTGCAGAAATTTTGTCATTGATCTCTGTCTAATGGAACATGATGGTATGAAAAAGAAAGTTGTGGACTGCTTTTTAAGGAGGTATTGTTTTACAGGAGCAGTGAATAAACAAGACATCCGCTATAAGGATTGTAAGTCAGTTTTTATTGTCTTGAAATAGCCAAGAATCTTAGTGCTTATAAAGGAGCTCTTCACTGCTTGAGCTTTCCTCCTTCCTGCTTGACTGCCTAACTCCATACAAGAGTCAGAGCAAAATCCAGGCAATACTAAGCCACATTTGAAATCCCTGATTCAATGTTTTTTAGTGGGTTGAGACAGTAGTACACAGGCCTTTTTCTGGTTTTTGTGCATAGGAAATAACTTTCCCTCCATTTGGAGACAAAGGATGTTGATCTACTTCTTACATTAAAAAAAAAGAACCACAAAAAATTGCCATATATATATATGTATATATATATACACGCATCTTTACTTTCAGTATTTTTCAGACTTTCCTAGTTTTCAGCCTGGAGCCTTACCTTGGTGAATTCCATTGGCATGGTGTCCCTATATTTCAAATTTAGGGCCTAGACAAGTCTCAGTGTACCCTTATAATTCATACATAGATACTTCCCTTGTAGACATCTGGTGTTTGACTCAGTTCCAGCTTAAAACAAATACACTTGTGTTGCTGCTTGGAAGTATTTATCTGTACATTACAGGCTTTATTCAGCTCCTCATGAAGAAGGGTCTCATCAGGCTCCCAGCTGCTCCTCTAGGAGGCAAAATTCTTCAACAATGTCTGTGTCATGTCCACCAATAATTGATGTCCACTTTGGCTACCCTAGGACATGTCAAATGCCACAAGAATGTTTGAGCAACCTAATTCAGTCTTACATCTTCACTGAATAGTGTAAACTTGAGTTCTGAGCACAACAGTAAAACTGACAATCAAGCATCCTATTCTGGACTGATATTTAGTCCTGAATTCTCTTTTTTTGTGTCCAAAGTTGTGTTTGTAGGTCACGTCTGAATTCAAAGAGAGCACATACAAGCCCAGACATCATAGCCCTGGTTAACAGACCAGGATACCACCACAGGATAATTGATAGTTGCCAGATGCTTCTTTACCCTTTGCTCTTCAGTCAGCAGTGGGGATCACAGGCTGATGCCTGAATGCAGAGAGCCTGTCACAATGGAGTCAGAAGTGGAAAGGACAGGACCATTATCAAGTAAAATTTATCCAGCCTTTTTAGCAAAAAATACAGGATTTTCTGTTATGTTTTAGGAGACAGACATGACTTATACCCCAATGAAACACAAATCCTTGAGTTTCTTCCATGGATTGGAAATCTGACAAGCTGTGATGCAGCTGGTGAATGTGGTTTTGGTTACAGAACTAAGCAGGGTTGTTTAAGGGTTGTTGTACATGTCAGGAGCCATTGTTTTACCTTGCAGAGGGTTTTGTGTCAGTAGGAACTTAAAATATTCCCTGTCTACTCAATGAAGCATGCTATCCCCTCAGCTGAGCCGAGGCCACTGTGGGGCTGCGCTAAGCGGGAACAAAACGAGGCTTCTCATTTAGTGGCAAAAAAAAGAAATTTTTAAAAACCAAATACTTTTCAGTGATTTGTTTTCTAAAAGCAGTATCATTTATCCATCCCAATTACCATCACAGCTAGTGATATATAGGAGAGAAGTGCTTTACCATAGTACAGAAACTCAGAGGTGTTGCACAGCTGAGATGAAGCAAGGCTGTGATTTTTTTGCTGTGAAGTACTTTACAGCATGAAGCCATGACTTAATGTTGAAGTTGCATGAGATATTTCCATCAGGACCATTACCATAAATAGGTTAAGATATTTCTATACTCTCACACCCTCACAGCTTCCACCTCATCCCTTCATTGCTGCTCATCTCTCTCCCTCTGCTGCCTCTGCTGCCAGAGCTGCAGCAGGGGAGCACCATAACCCACATCCCTCGCGTGACCCAGCCTCAAAGTAAACTTCCTCTACCCAGGATATTTTACTGAATAAGTTTCCAGACAAGTTATGTCATTTATAAGAATGATCATATCGGATCAAACCACCTGTCTCTTTAGCCCTGTATCCTGTCTCTGGCAAGAGACAGTAGAAAACAGCTCAGGAACCTCCTGCTCAAGGAAAAATTGTTCTCATTTGCCCTAGCAGTACTTTAAGCACAGCTGTGGGAATGCAAAACACAGTTTATAGATGGAAACAGGATAATGCAGAAAGAGCAGGACAAACCCAAAACTCTGTGTCACGCCTTTAACTATTTGTCCAAATAGGATATAGCAAACTCACAGAAAATGATTGTCTAAGCTGTTTACTACTGCTAGTATTTATTCCAGTTTAAATTTTTATTTTTAAAAACATTTTGTTTCTAATTATCAGGATGGTTAAAATTAAAGGTAAATACATATCTTTGCCTTCAGCTGGACTAGGGCCTAGACACTAAGTCATATTTTCTGCAAAAGTTCTAACCAAAATTCCCACAGATTTTTTTTTTTCCAAATGTGTTTCCCTACTTGAAAAAAATCTTAAAAACACGTATATATGGGAATTTTATCATTCTTTGAGTCATTACAGCCAAAGTTCTTGAAAAATCTTTGCTGTTTTTCAACAACCTTGACTTTGAACACCTCTTGTTTCTGCATGTTAGAGCAGAAGTTGCAGAACAGAAACAGGAAGAGTTAGAAATACAGTTTTGATGGTAACTTCTCCTCAAGGTCATGGGTCAAAGAAGAAGCCAGAGCAATGCGAATGCTATTAAATCTTCTGTACTGCAAGCGGCCTTCTAAATATGTATATATACACACACAATGTGGCTGCAACCTGAGTATATTATCATTCATTACCCGCCCATTGGGGACCTTTGGGATAGTCTCGGAGAAACGAAGAACAAGAATTGTAATAAGACTTCATGGCTGTGATTCCAGGAGAACAGCACAAGCCTTGCTGAAAGTGCAAATAACAATTAGCTCTTCAATCTCCAGGGAGCCAGGGGGTAAAACTGATGGAACATCTGAGAAATGCTTCCTGAAGAGATAAAATAATTCAAAAACCTTAAGGAAATTTGCAAGGCTGAGATACTTATTTTGCTGGTTCTGATTTTACAAACTAAGAGGAAAGGTTACATTCAGATCCCTACGACTTGAACATTTTATTAATTTAAGCCTCTAGCATTGTTTTTTTTTAAAGGCAACACTCTTCAAGGTCAGAATTTTGGATCCTTGCTTTTTTTTCTGTCAATCCTTCCACACACTTCCTCTGTAAGGCAACAAGAAAAGGGAAGAACAATATAAGAAAAAGCAAATACTTTTTCAGCTTTGAGAAGTGGATTCCTGCCATTGAAAATCAGTGACTCCCCAAAAAAAAGGAATATTTCTAATGTAATTTGTCAAAATCATATAATAGTTTTATTCAACACCAGCAATTATCATCTAGATAGATGCTACCCAGAAAAGTAGCTTGTAAATCCTGTTCTGAGAACCACTTCGTGTGTGTTTCCATTTCTGCCATTGCATGAAGCTCTGTGTAAAAACTAACACCATTTTCTTTGCCACAATGGGAATGGATACCACACTGTGCAAGGAGCAATCAAGATGGAAAGGGGTCTTATTGTCTCTCCATAGCAAGAGTTCAAAGTATGATATCTAGAATAGTTTTCCTACTGAAATGAACAAATTCATGGTCCTGAAAATTACTGTCATGGAAAATTGAAAAGAAATGCACTTAAATAAATCAAGGAATTAAATAATAGAAATCACTGAAAAATACATTGTGAAGAGCAGGCATGAATATAGATAAGAAGATATCACTATATGACACCTCAAAATCATGTAAAAATGTTACCATTTTTCTTCTGGTGATAGGTACTGAGCACCAGAGTAACAGGGCTCTCCTGCCCTGTTTACCCTGAATATTGCAACTAATATATTTCCTAAGTGCAGGGAAATATGTATTTGTTCAATGAATATAAGTACTGGTGAGAGACACTAAGAGTTAAGCTTCTGAAATGTAAAGCAGCACAGGGACAGCACCTGTTACTGAACTAGCTAACATTTTCTTTCATAGCTCTTCATCATCACGTGTTTGAAACATTGCTGTTTTCACTTGCTTCTTCCTATGCTTGGCATTTGCCTTAAATGCTCATAGATGCAGATTTGAACAGATTGGTAGTAACAAGAGGATGATATGGTCTGCACTTGGTGTTTTCTTCCAGGCTAAGGATTTTTTATCAGCAGTGTGAATTTGGAAATTTAACTTTGTGAGGTGAACTTCAGTGTCATTTTGCCAGCATATTAAGCAGCACTTTACAAAGTGTTTCATTATGAGATTTGAAAAATTAAAGCCATGACAGGGAGGAGATGGGAAGAAATGCAGGGGCATAAGAACAAAGAATGACCTAGATAAATTAATTTACCTACATCCAAGAAAACATTTAAATAAAATAAAGCATATAAAGTACATTTATTTATCATATAAGTGAAAAACTACATATAAAATCTATTTTATTTACCTGGTGATTTCCTCTATTAAAAGTCACAATAGCATAGCTCAGGTAATTCAATTATCTCCTGCTGCAAGTAAAAAGAAAAGCTGGCCAGTGTTGGCTTTTTAAATGCTAAGTGCCGTTTGTCTGTTGTTTGGTAGAAACCAATACCTCTTAAGGACTTAGCTGTGTGTGTGAAGATTCAGTCTAGAATTGATTTCCTTACAACTATGTTATAAAATCCAGCAAATAAGATTTTCTGGAAGACATGTTGACAGGTCCTTAACTAGATAGTGGTATTGAATGCCAATATAATTAGCTGGGCAGATCACACAAATTATGCAGACTGCAATTCATTTCTGACACTGTTCGTTTTATCAGACCTTACTGATTTTGCACTTGTCCCTTCTGTCTTCTCAGCTGAAGGCTAATATTGTTGATAGCTGGACTTACACAGCTGATAAGTCTGATTGCCATGAGGTGACCTAAAGTCCATTCAGAAAATGGCATACAGAGTGCCGTAGTAATTGCTACTTTTGATAAGGCCTTGCAACGATAGCAGAAGGGGGGATGACTTTAATCTGAAGGAGGGAAAATTTAGATTAAGTATTAGGAAGAGTTTCTTTCCTGTGAAGGTGGTGAGACACTGGCACAGGTTGCCCAGAAAAACTGTGGCTGCCCCATCCCTGGAAGTGTTCAAGGTCAGGATGGATGGGCCTCTGAGCAACCTGGTCCAGTGGAAGGTGTCCCTGCCCATGGCAGGGAAGTTGCCACCAGATGATCTTTAAGGCCCCATTACAGCCCAAATCATTCTAGGATTCTATGTAATTATCCTAATATTCCTTTTTTCTATCAGTGTTTTCAAACTCCTACTACTTTTGGAGGAACTAAAACTATAAACCCTGTAGATTATTGGTTTCCACTGGTTTTTATTTGCTGGGTTTTTTTCCTTATGAGTGGCTCTAGTATAACAATGAGTGCTTTTGCAGCCAGTCAAATTCTCTTCCACATTCAGAGAAATTCAAGCAGAAGATATTTAATAACTAAGGTGTTAATTGTGAGTTATTCAACTAGTAGAAAATAAATGAACCTGAAAGTAACAAATAAGATATTTACTGAAACAGAGAAGGTACTCATCAAGGGAAATGCAGGTGTTAATGTAAGAGACTTGATACCTCCTGAATTTTTTTGATGTCCTGTTTCAGTAATTCTACACTCTAAAGAAGTGCTTCTACATCCTAAATTATGTCTTCTAAGCCATAAAGAGAAAAAACTGTTTTGTAGCTTCAGAATCTTTGGAACTAAGAGACTTTTTCACTCAGAAGGTTTTTGGGCACTGGAAGAGGTCCCCCAGGGAAGTGGTCACAGCACCAAGCCTGATGTTCAAGAGATCAAGAAGTGTTTGGACAATACTGTCAGGCACTTCGTGTGATTCTTGGGGCTGGCTGTGCAAGACCAGGAGTTGGACTCAACTGTCCTTGTGGGTCTCTCCCAACTCAGGGTATAATATGATTCTCAATATGACTGGAATAACACAAAGAGTAAAAAATATTTTCCCTAAGAACATTTTTTTGCCATCATAAAAGTGGTGGGGTTTTTTCCCACATCATTCCTGCAACTGGGCAAAAATTTTGGAAGCTAACACTTGTGAAGCCAAAAAAAGAAAGTAAAAAAGTACAGAAGAGATGAAGGGGAGTCGATTTGTCTGGTTTACTGAAATAAGAGACTGCACCAATATTCCTTTTATTTAATCTTGCAACCTTCCCTGTCTAATTTCTTCACCAGCGAAATCCCTTGACTTTGTCCTTTTATCTGCATTTGCCTGGAAGATTATTAAAGGCACAGAATGCAATTTTGGTTTCTCTGAGTTCTGTAAATCCTGACCATGCAAGGCTTTGCTTACACAATGCAACTATATTGTATATGTGAGATACATCAAACCACTCTGCAAAGCAAAACTATTCTTTTTTAAGTTATTTTAACCATGATGTTCTGTTAACCTCTCTGGAAATGCAGTATGGACTATAAAAAACAACATTAACTTTCTTATAGAAATTTAAGCTTCCCTACAGAAATCTTCCTTGAAAAAAATGCAATCTTTATTAAATTTCTTTGACCAACTTAAAATTGCACAGAAAAGACCTCAGTTATTAAGTATTTCATGTAAAGGGGATTATTCCATCTCTTTATCTTAAAGTCTTCTGTCTTAATTTTGTCTTAAACCCTTCTAAAGATTTCTATTTGTTCCAGTCCTATTAAATTTGAAGAGACTTTTTCTATTGTGGCAGAATGAGCTGTATAGACAGTTAGCTGCTAGTTGTGCAAATTTCCTTCTGTGGAAATGTTGCTCAGTAGGACACCACTTTCCAGAGCCTGTTTTGTTCATTTCACACCGCTCCCCAAAAAGCCTCACATTAGTAGGGTTCAACAACCACTTCCCATCTCCTCTCTTCATGGTTGATCACATCCAAATTTGCATCATTACACATTGTCTTTCTCTTATTTACACAGGAGCGAGGCACAGAACTGCAGGGTTAATGAATCCTGATTAACTTTGTCTTCACTGATTTGGAAGGAAATGTCTAATAATGGGATTTTATTTTTTCTTTTTTTTTTTTTTTAAGCTCTACATGCAACTAGTATAATTGGGTAAAGGACAGTTCAGACCTGATCTTCTGGTATGCCTTTGTAGATCCTAAATTCTGAATAAAACCCAAAGAATGGGCATGTTATGTTCATTATATTTTCCTGAAATAGCTTTGCAGTGTCCTCAGTAAATTTTTCCACACACCTGATTTTTTTTTTTTTTTAAATGTTTAAGAAAACACAGCAAACTTTAAAACTTTTATCTGCATCTGGTCTAAATGAATTAGGCATGACTCAGACTTTAACTGTTTACAACCCTCTGGATCCAGTATAGATGCTTTGAGTGTTTAAAAAAATGAACTAGTGTTTATGGCAGGGAGTTGGAAGTAGGTGATCCGTCTTTAAGGTCTCTCCAACCCAAACCATTCCATGATTCCATGATTCCAAATTTGCCTCCTTCATTTCCCAAGGTGATTTTTCATTTAGAAGAACAAACCAACAACCCCCAAACCAAACAAACAAGAATCCAAACTACTAAACATCTTTTTACAATACGTGGTGCCCTCTACCTATAGAAAGTGTGGCACTTACCTGCAGAAAGGTAAGGTAGAAGTAAGCCTGCATAGTGTCAAAAACATGTATATTTAACTAGTTAGGAGCTTGTGAAGACCTGAAATCCTGTTTAGGTTTAACTAAATCCATTTGAAACTAAGCCAGCTAGTGCAGACCAGATGCCATTTTTTAACCCTTTTTTGAATTGTTTTCACACAGGTAAGCAAATGCCTCAAGTGAGCAAAGCACAGCATAATGGTAGTCAATTTAATTGGCATGCTTCTACATTAGAAACTTGTGCTGCCTTTACCAAAATCATCCACAAAAAAATAAAAATATAAAGGTAGAGCCATGACACTGGCAAACCACTGCTGTTTACTCAGTTTTATATTATCCTTCTCCCTTTATGCTTTCTGCTGGAGACGTGATTCATGGTGTTTGCTGCTGGAAGGAACAGTTAGATCACAGGCTGTGGTCTCACAGCTCCACAACTGCATTACCATGGCTTAACAAATTATCCCTGACTCTGAGCCACTGGCACAGTTGCAGGGCATGCTCATGGCCCACCCTAAAACTGATGTAATGCACTGAGGCTTAAACTTCACTGAAAGACTTTTAAGCTAAGTTCCGTTACCTTGCAATTGGGACAGATTAGGAGCAAGCACATGGGCAGTTACCTTCCAAAAATACATCTCATCCAAGAGACAGTAACCTATTAGGCTCCCATAACTCCTCAATGTTCCAAAGCCATAAGTCTTGCCTCCTTTATAGCTTAAGCCATAAAATTTCAACGAGTTGCTCTGGTATTGGACCTGCAGTAATCTCTCCCGGGCAGGAAGCACCATCTCAGCTGCAGTGCTGAGCTCAGTGTCACTGCATCCCACACACTAATGAGCTCATTCAGAACATCGTGATGTAAACCAGACAGTGCCTGCAAGTTAGCAGGGAGGGGTTTTAGTCCAGCATTTCAGGAAAAAGCCTGCTATAGTCACATTGCATGTCAGCTTCTCCTTCCTTCAGTCTGCTCCCTTGGACTCTCTGGAAAGATGGGCTTAACTGAGACGAGTTTGGCACAGACATAAGGGATCAATTGTATTTTTTTTCATAAGATTCATGCAAATAAACAGCTATGTAATGCAGTGCTGCCTCAAAAATCCCCCTGCTGAGCGGAAAACTGCTTTTAGGTCAACCCTGTATTAGAAACTAGAAAATCCACTTGAGAGAATAAGTTGAAAATGATCTGATAGGGAAAAACTTTGCATCTTATTACTTCTCAGTGAATATATGGAATCTTATCTCGTGCTTGAGATCGCACAAAAATATGAGTGCAACTTCTGTAATAGCCAAACCTTCACAATATGTTCCTCCAATTTAGACTGCTTAATAACTAGCATAATGGCAGGTATCCCATCGTGGCTTGGTGCTGCTTGCTGGCTCACCCTGGCCTAACTTAGATGTCACAGTGGCATGAGTAGCAGTAAGAGTGCAAGCCACACGGTCCATATCAGGAACAGCAATGCAGAGTTTGCATCACTTGGACCACAGTCTTGCTTGATGAACTCAAACAGATTTCCAGATTTCTTGGCACAGTATTTGTTACCAATGATGATATCAAGCCTGAGCTACAGCCCTGCTGCATCATAGCCCTGCCTGTGCCTGGTTGTTAAAGCCAAATGAGTTTTTCCGTAGTCAGAGTGCCTCATTTTCTCTGACTTTGCAAAGCTCCATTTCCAGAGTGCTGCCTGGTAATGGATTTGTCATTCACCACAAATGCTGGAAACATCCCCCAATAAAACAACCTCAGCAGCCTCAACAATTACAGAGTACTCCATGAAACATGGGTAGGCAGAATTTGGCTAGATTGTATCCTAACAAAAGATCTGTATATGTAATGTTCTTAGAGGAGCATTATTTTTTCCCTCAATGAAATACACATGTATTTTCATCCCTGGAAATTTTCCAGGGCAGGTTGGACAGGGCTCTGAGAAACATGGTCTAGTGGAAAGTGTCCCTGCCAATGGAAGGGTGGGGATGTGGAATGAGATGATCTTTGGTTTCTTCCAAACTATTCCATGATTCCATGATTCTATGATTCCTAATGCAAATTTCAAAAGACTGATACATTGGAATCTGCATACATCCTTTTATTTTGAGTAATTAAAACATTATTTTCTGTATTGTTTAGTGTTTTAACATTATGAACTAGAATTAAGAGTGTCACTGCAGGTGACCTCTGAAGTGGGTATGATGACTCTGCTAAAGAAGATTTGAATGGTTGCTTATTCTTTACCTCTTTGCTCTATTTTCAGATGCAGGGTTAAAATATTGCTGCTTGGAAGGGAATAATATGGCTTTGAGGAGAACTGATCATACAGATAGGAGCATAAGGTCATTTGGAAACTGCTGCTAGGAGCTTTCAAAATTCAGGTTGCTTTAAATAGGTGGTTCTTATTGTATTTGTTAACCTCAAGGGGCAATTTTTGTGGAATGTGGCTGAAATCAGTAGCCTATAATAGGAAAAATGTGTTTGGCAAACAGATGTATCTGAGAAATGAGAGGGGTCTTATATGACCTTCAGGCATCCTCCACGTGAGTGGATGGAAGGTAAAACATCCAAGTGCACACGGAGATGGACTAGCATCAATGAAGTATGAGTGTATAGAGCAAAGGAAAAATCAACTTCTATGTATTTCATTTGTCTCAAAAATTTACAAAATATCCAATCTACTAAAGGAGTGCAAGAAAACTGCCTTGTGTACTTGGTCATTTTGACATGTTCCTATTTAAAGCCTGTTGTCTTATGTTGCAATGCAAGATGTAACAAAAAGTCTGTAGGGCAGTGTTCTTTATCTCTCCCACACCCATCCTTCTCTCCTGGGAGATATCTTCTGTCAATGGGCCATTGAGTCTCACTGCATGACTGATAAAGTTACATCATTCCATTGGGAGATGCTCCACTCAGGGAGGAGGAGCCAAGCATCCCTACTTGGATATAATGTGAGACTCAGAAAACCACAGGCAGCCTTTCCACTGGATTCCCAGAGGAAGACCAGACCCATCTATGATACCGCTGGACCTTCAGAGGAAAACTGCACCCTTCTCCAGGATCACTGCTCCAACAAAACCACATCTGTCACTCCTGGAGGACTGCAGCCACCATCTAATGGAACTGCTACCAGCACCCTGACTGACAGGGTGTCAGGTTGTATTCTGACTGTCAGTGTTTTGTACTACTGCATTTTCTTTTAATTTTCCTATTAAAAGAACTGTTATTCTTATTCTCACATCTCATAAGGGGCCTGAGAGCCCCTTAATTTCAAATTTATAATAATTCAGAGGGAGGGAGTTTACATTTTCCACTTCAAGGGAGGCTCCTGCCTTCCTCAGAAGACACCTGTCTTTTCAAACCAAGACACCTGTTTAAGCACTTTTCCAAATGCTGAGGAGGAATCCCCCAGGCATTGTTAGAATGAACAAACCCTTGTAGGGTTGATGGTGTCAAGTTTTGCATGTCAAATCTGCTTCCAGGCCTATGGTAGTGATTTTTATATTGATCTAGAGAGGTCCCTTTTGTAACAAATTGTTTCACTCAGTATTCACAGAGGGTTGGCAGCTACTGCTGGCTTTCAAAGCACAAAGAACAAACCCTTATATTTAGATGGTGATGTCAGCAGATGTTTGGTTTCTAGCTTTCTTAATATTTGCTGCCAATCCAAGTCCTGTCTATGAGAAATTCCTCTTGCTTCTCCTTTTCCTCCTCTTTCTCTAACAGTCACACTGTGGCATAGTACATAAAAGGTCATCAAATGGGCTGAGCAAATAGATTTATACTGACTTATCAGTAAACTGGATACAGTTTTGAAGACAATCTAAGTCTAGATCACTCTTGTCAGTGGCCATTTGCATCTGCATCCTTCCTTGGTATTTATAACAAATGTAGCCAGTATATTAATGCAGGTATAAAGACTATTAAGAAACACTGTTTCAACAAAGAAGAAATTGAGAAAACTGGTGGCGGCACATTTCTCCAAGGATTCAGGGATATTTGAACTTCAGAGAGAAAAGGCATTTTGTCCCAAAGACTATAACAGCAAGTAAACTAGATGCCCCTGAGGTTACCTTGGCCTCATCAGAAAACAATTCAAACAAAAGATAACATACCTCCAAAAAATGTCAGTTTTATTACATCAAAAAGCAAATTTTGCATATGTCTGGTCACCTAGAGAAGTGCACTTTACAGGTACAGTTTCTGAGTCTTTGAAGGTCTCCTCAACAGTATTCATGCTACTGTCCACACAGGGACTTTCCATTTCACCCTGAGGTGTCGAAATTTAGTTTTCCACTAAGAGCAGATTTATGAAAATTACTTACACTCTCTTTCCATGAGAGGCCAGATTCCGTACATAAGTCATACCTCTATCCACACTTAAAAAAGGTCCACTGCAGGGGGCTTGGAATACATCCTTGGAAGTGTTCAAGACCAGGCTGGATGGGGCTTTGAACAACCTGCTCTAGTGGAAAGTGTCCTGGCCCACGGCAGGGGGACTGATCTTTGAGGTCCCTTCCAACCTGAACCATTCTGAGATTCCATGATTTTATGGCATACTGAAAAAGAAAATGAAGGCTCTTCTTTACAGCATTCCAACTAGCAGCTGTGCTGGAAAAAGCATTGGAAGTGTGGGGATCTTGAAATCAGGTCTTTGCATCTTGTGGAATTAAACCTGCAGCAAGAACAGGTAAGAGCCTGAACTGCTGTACTGCAAGAAACTAGCTGGGTAAGGAAGGAATTTTAAGCAGTGAAAATGGGTAGCCTGTGGGCAGGTGATGGAGAAGTAGGGCAAGTGAGGACATTTAAAAACATATTTCCATTCAGTCTGGAGCCTCTACCTGTACCACACAGATCACACCCATAATAGTAAGGGCTTAGAATACATTTACACTGTGCCTTTTGGAAGTTGAGTTTACAGAGTAAGCTTCTTCTGAACCTTCCAAGGAAGAGACAGTGGGCATACAGCAATGGAGAGGAACAGAGCTCTGAAATGAGTCACTGTCCTCAGGAAACTCTCCTGTAAGAGCTGCTCAACAAACTAGAACACTAATGAAGCTCTTATGTAGAAAGTGAAGGGCTTTTAATGTTTTATAGCTGCACATGTTCGTTTCCAACAAAAATAAACTTTGTAAGACTTTTTCCCAAAGATCACAGCATACAGATATGACTCGTGGCTCAACTGTGTATTTACCTATTCCCCTGCCCTTTTAATTGCTGAACAAGCCTATGCAGGAACTGAAGGGAAAGAATGATCTTCATTACTCACTTGTAGCTTCACCTCCTTTGAGTTATAACTCATATTCTTACTCCTGGAACACCTCTCATATAAACTGATCATATAATAATTCACTAGAGGGGTGAAAAATTAACTTGTCTTCTTATTACACAAGTTAAAAAAATAGGCTAATATTTCATTTCCCAAGAAGAAACCAATGTAATAGAAGCAGACAGGTCATACTCCAGTGTAACCCAAGTGAAAATACACCTCAGCCAGACCAAGGAAATGGTGATAGAAAACTAGGCTGTTTGCTGCATGTTCCTGACTTACTTCAATATTTTTTTTACCCTATTTGATTTCTTCCTCCCTTTTTTCACCATACTCTTAGAAGTTACTTGGCTGTGGCTGCACTGTAAACTGAAGCCTATTTCCAAGTATGTATGCATGGAAAATGTAGCTGTTTGGCACTGAAAGAGTCCCACAAGAGACATCGTTTCTGCAGTGGAGACAGGTGCTCCATATTCCTTTTTTTTTTCCCTTCTGTAATGTCTTGCATCATTCACCATGGGAGGGAGATATTCAATTGACCTGCTGTTGGTTTAGGATGACAAATTAATTTCACGTCAGCCCCGAAACAGCCCATTTACAGGAATCAGCTGGGACCACCTCAGCCTGCATGGAAGAAATATTTAACTCTTGACAAGCAGGCAACAGTTTTTGAATCCCATTGCTGAGCCACCCACTCAGCACCCATGATTCTGTGCTCTACACTGTCCGGGAGCACACCTGGTGACAGAATTCAGCCCTACCAAAACTTTACATTAGCCTCTGAGTTGATATTTTCCACAAAGAGGAAGTTCAAGAATAAGGCTTTATTGTGAATGCATGCAGCCTTGTCTCTTCCTATTTATTATATGCTCTCCCTGGCACGATTACATATAGCAAGAAGAGTCTTGCTGCTTCACACTGAAGATTGCTGTGACAGAGGAGCACCACTCACCAGCACAAACCCATTAAGTTTTCATTAGACCCCCTTGCCCTCTTTTTCATCTTTCTTGTCTCCTGCCTTCTCTGTTGTCTTTTATATTCTCACTTACTCCTACCTGGTAACGCTTCATTGCTCTCAAGCCACTGCAAGTACCTCACTTCACCTTTGTCTTGGCAATCAGTTTGTTGTCCATTTCAAACCACTTTCATAGGCAATGACCACTGGAGGTTATGGTCTTACACATCAAACCCTAACTGCTGGTCTGCTTTGAAAAGTAGAGGGGTTTAACAATGAGTTGATGCCGGAAGAAGTTTGTGCCTCTGTTTACATGTGTAGAAAACACAGGTGAAAATGACACTTTTACACAAATAATTTTCCTGAAGTTTTAATTTATTTTTTATTAAATATAAGTGTAGAAATTCTTATACAAAATAAATTATCATAGAAATATAGAATGGTTTAGGTTGGAAGAGACCTTCAAAATCATGTAATTCCAACCCTTTTGCCATGGGCAGGGACACCTTCCACTAGGCCAGGTTGCTCAGAGCTCCATCCAACCTGGCCTTGAACATTTTCAGGTATGGGGCATCCACAGCACCTCTGGGCAACCTATGCAAGTACCTGACCACCAAACAATTATACAGCAATTTTTTATACCAACCAATACAGGCTCTTCCTATTGTCATTTAAATATATCAGTAACAGGACTGACCCATAAAAGTGTCCCAGGTGGTCCCACAGACACTCACACAGATTTTGGCCACATCATGCTGTACAGACATGACTGAAGATGTGGTGGCTGAGAAAGGTGCAGTGCCATGTGTCCAACCCACCTTGTTCTGGGGTCTATTGTATCACAGCTATTGGATGCTGTGTGCAAAGCACATACATCTCCTGGGCAGAGCATAA
>VZTR01024404.1:32085-48352 GCA_013400775.1 Chaetops frenatus
TTTGCCAACACACAGCAATGATAAAATGTCACCGAGGCACAAACAGGAGGAAAGCCTCAGCCAGCTCACACTGCAAGAAAAATGTAGGCGAGTGGAATATCATTAATGAAATTTCAAATCCCAAATCTGGGGCACTGGGGCTAATAAAACTCTTCCTGTACAAGTGTTACATCATCATTAGTGACCACAGGTTTTCATGCCAGTGTGCCCTGCCTCTGTACTGAGAAGTTGCCTTTGAACAGTGGAAGGAAACAGTTCAGTACTAGGTTGCATCACTTGGTCCATTTCCAATTTATTTACCAAATTACATCTTTCTTCAACCCTCTGGCTGTCTTCCATGTGTGTGCTGCCCAGACCTGAGCCTTCTTAGCTGTCTGTTACTGAACAGGATCACAGGCCTGCTAGAAATGACCTATATTTGGCTTGTTCTCCAGCATTTAATTTTGAGCAGTAAGAGCTAATTTTCTTTTGTGCTGGAAGAACACATGGGTTCATTGTGAGGGAAAAGAATTGTTTGAGTGCTCTATTGAAGTTGAATATTTTTAGGTGCGTGTAAGATCAAAGCTCTGATATCTCTTGGTGCAGTATTACATGTACCAACATGCAACAGCAAAAGAATCTTTTTCCAAGTCTCCATTCAGAGCATTTTCACTACATTATAAAGCTGCCTTTGACATTTTTGTGTCATATACAGCTCTTTAATGCAGCATTAGCTGATGTGAAGTGTGCCAAGGCCATTTAATCACAGAATGTGCAGATATGGAATGAAACAAATTTTATCGAGACGGCAAACTTCAAGGTTTCCAGAGGCTGAGCTTAGATAAACCTTATTAAAACATGATAACTGTCGAAATAGAGTTCAGATTTTTCCAAGCAGTTTTTGGTAAAACTTCTTTCTCAGAATTCTGAAATACTGGTTAAGGGTATTTCACACAGTAATTTGTTCTGTCTGCTTCAAGTCCTGGCTTCAAGTCAACAGAAATTCATCCAAGCTGTCAAGTTTACATCTAGGCTTTGCCAGAGTGTGAAGTTGTTTATATCTAGAGTTCTGGAGCCAGCTGACATCTAGACACTTAGGAAAATTAATTCAAATTAATTGGAGGTGTGAACTTGGAGTATCACAGTTCAAGCATCTTAAAACCCCATGTGGAAACTCTTATTCATATGTAAAGTGTCCTCAGTTTTGAACATAATCTTCCTCTCAGATGAGCCATATCTAAATTCACAACTAAGATCTAGTATCATCTTTTAAAGCAGAAACTGTTGACAAGGAAATTTCACAGGTGCACCAAATAACTGATAAACAAACTACTTCAGATTTAGGACTGGTTTGCTTGCCATAGTCGTAAAAACAACTCAGCCTTTATCCAGTCAAGGAGCTTTCAGCTACTACAAGAGAGATAAAGTAAAGGTCATATTTTATGACTCATTAATGGTAATACTTTTAATATAAAATTATCTGAAATGGCTTTGTTTTGTGTCTAACAGATCTGAAATCAATTGATTTTCAGTAGCAAGTTCAGTATTCTTCCATCTAATTTGCTAAAAGATTAAAAATTATAACAAGCAAATAATACTGTCATTCTTTCAGTGCAACTGCTATTTCTTTCATATCACAGTGTAGTAGGCTGACTAGTTTATCACCAATTTCATTGTTTCCTCCTGTTCTAAACATCTGAGGCAGATCTTTTTTTGTTTTGAACATTTAGATTGTACATTAAGCACACAGATAATCATAACCTTCTTAGAAAAGAATTAGCTTAGCCTTTGTAAAAGGAAAATCCATCTTACTACATGCTGCAAGCTGCAAGCACCTCAATAAAAAAGGACAGAGTGGTCATAATATATACAGATTTTGAAAATAAAACCCACAAAGTCTACCTTTAGTAAGTCTTTATGGCAAATATTATTAAAGAAAATAAGTTGCTGTGGAAATAGAGAAAAGAATTCTGAAAGGTAAGGAAAGGATAAGTAGCAAAGGCTTATTTGTTTCTTTTCAGGATGGAGTATAGTCAGCACAGGGATGCCCCAGGACTGGTGTAAGTTTTATTTGATACTGTCTTCAATGCCCTTGAGGAAGCAGAAAACAGATATTTATGATTACAAATTTTATTAAGCTCTATCAGGTAGTCAAATGTTTTATAACATAACAAAACTGAGCAAAGGGACCACAAGCTAGCAGATGAATTCCCATATTAAAAAAAAAAAAAAAAGGCAATGAATTAATCTAGAGAAAGACCGTGAAGAACAGAAGCATGATGCTGAACTCAGAAAAGTGAATTGCAAGGAGATATTTTCCTGAAACAATAATTTCAACAGGTGATGAGACCCATAAAGGCCAATATCCTTGTCATCAGAAGAGAAAAGAAGATAAGACACAGTGCATTATCTCCCGGCTTTGTAAAACTGGTGTGCATCCACATTGTGGATACTACAATCAGGTCTCTTTTCCCTGGGTGGAAGTCATGAAGAGAGTGGGTAAAGTGAATTTAGAAGTACTGTCATTTAGCACTACAGGAGCCGGGTGGACACTTAACCAGAACTTGCATAAGATGGATTTAGCATGGATAAAATCCCTTCTTGAGCCTCTGAGCAGGAAATTACAGCCACTTCTTTAATGAGTGGTCATGAAGGCAGATAACATCAGCAGAATCAAAAAGGGGCTGAACAAATTGACATGAAGTCTCTGAACAGATATTAAGGGGAAATATACCTAAATAAACCTAAACATACTTACCTAACATAGCCATTGCAGATGCCTGGGAAACAGGAGAAATTAACTGTCATTGGTGGGAAAGCTTGTGTCCTCTCATTATTCGTCATCACCTGTTACTCCTGAAGCTTCCTCATAAAAAGAATTTTAAAAAATTGTCATCAAAGTTTCAAAAAGAGTATTATTACATGCCTCAAGAATCATACGTTTACAAGAGAAGACTAGTTGCTTCTCACCTGTACCAGCACATAACCTTTCCAGATACCTTATGAAGTTTACTGCCTTTGCACCTCTCAGACAAGTTTTCCAAGGCCTTATTGGAGATCTGCAAGTGTGGAGAATAATGAAATCTCACTCTGACACTGCCTTCTTCTTCTTACCCTTGAAAGCCTCCAATGCTGGCTTTCCTTGTATATCCTCCTCAGCTAGAGATTACTCTTCTCTCACTGTCCTCTACACTTACGAAGCTATAACAAAAACTGTGTTTAAAAAACCCCTAGAAAACAACAAGAGCTCTGACAGATTTGGGAAAACACAAGACCCCCCTCTCCCCCCCCAAAATCTCTTTCCTTTTTTCCCATTTTCTACGTGTATCCTCTCTCCATTCTTTATTACAATTTATCAAACTGACCAGTGCAATGTTATCATTTGCTTTTCCCAATACCTCTTCTGAAAAAATTTTTTTTCCTTTTTCTTTACTTTCTTTTCCACATTGGCATCCTGTTTCTGTACTGGGGAGTCTGTTTTAGGAAAAAAAAAATTCAACATAATTAATAGTTTTACAATTTCATACTTCAGTTCTTCTGGAACTCTAGGGTGAATACCATCTGGTCCTGGTGATGCAATACTGTTAATTGTATTTATTCTCTCTAAAATTTTCTACTGACAGTCTAATTTGAAACAGCTATTCAAATTTACCTCTTTTCAAGGAAAGTTTCTGGTGTGGCAATCTCCCCAAACTTATTAATAATGATCATGGTGAAGATTTCTTTTTTTCTCTAGCCCAATCTTCTCTGTATGATCTTTTTATTTCTTGATCATCTCAGACCTAGAAACACTCTGGCATGCTGGGAAAAAAAAGTTTTCCTTTTCATGGTTTTACCAATGCATTCTTGATATTTTTTTCTCCCTTTGTCCTGCTGTACTATACTTTTATATTTAACTAGTTCTTTTCTGTTTCTCTTTTTTGGAAGGTTTCATTCTTCTTCCTGAGGATTATCTTTTCGGTTCAAATAGGGGCTTTCACCTTAGTTGTTTTACCACATTATCTTTGGCGTTTTGGCCTTTTTTTTTTTCTTTTTTTTTTTTTTTCTTTTTTCCTAATCTTTCTATTCTTTTTGATAGGTTAGCCCTTTCACAACAGCCTATACTATTCACCCCCAACCATGATGTGAAAGGACAAAAAAATCCCACATCCAAAATAGTGTCTGTGGCTTGACACAGATACATATAAAAAGCTCCCAATTTCAAACAGAGCTCATAGGCTGAAGAGAAATTTCCTGCTGAGATTTTAAAATGATTCTTACACTTGCCTTACTATGGAAATCATCTTCTTCCAAGGACCAAAATTAAACACTAATAGGTTCCTTTTTTAGTTGTTTAGATATTTGATGGAGGTGCTGTTTCCATAAATACACACCACAATTGCTAAAAATTGATTCCATTTCTTATTTAACAACTCTAATTTTCACTGAGTGCAGGTCTTAAAACGCTAGCACATGTTGTGTTCACCTGGGTCAATTTTAAGAATAACTTGATCTGCTAGATTTGCTTCCTTTTTAGTTTAGCTTTCCTGGTGTAAGTTGAAACCTGCCCTTGAACATGTGTATGGCTCCCATTAATATCAATGGGAGCCACGTGTATGCACTGAAGGACTAAATACTAAATTTACGCCCTAAACACTTCCCCCATAATGACTGCTCTATTACAAAGTCATTCTTTAATTACCATTTTTAGCACAAACTTTTTCTTTTAATATAGTCTAACTGATGCTACAACTAATTCTTTGAAGTGTCATTGCATAGTAGTAGGAAATACCACTAATATTCTGGTGTTTTTCACAGTCAAACTGCTTTACAAATATTTGATTACTTTTTCACATAACAGTTTTTGGACTCCAGAGGTGTAGCTAGGTGAACATTTCCCAATTTTATATTCTAATACTTGCCTACAGCCAGTGCTCTAGAAGTACGGCAGAATACATAACTTTACATTGTCAGGAACTTTTTTTCTGATTGAACTTCATTTCGCCTCTTTGTGTTTCACAGAGCTCCGCCACAGCCACATCTGTGTTTTCATTCTGAATTGGATTCCTTCACAATCATAGACACTGCTTGCAATTAAACGCACAGAACCTGCTGCTTTAATTGAGTTCAATCCAATTTGTCACTTCAAACTTCAGAAAATTATGTGGAAGGAAAGATTTACTTACCAGTTTGATTCAGCTAAAGTTGATGGAAAACCTTTTGATCACTCAGCCATTAAACACATTTCAGGGCTGTGCCAAGCTAATTGCTTGAGCTTGCTGAAGTTTATTTGTATTTAAAGCAATCTACGTTTATATTTTCCAGGGCTGTGCAAACCATTATCTTTTCAGGCACTTTTGTTTCCTTACTTATGAGTTTCAAGGGTCTGATTCTACTCTTAAATGCCCAAGATCAAGCAAAACTCTCTCCATTTTGGGAAAACAAGGGGGAAAATTGTGCAGTAGCAGGTGCCAACCCAAATTTGTATGTCCATCTGTTAACTGGTGCAATCAGAAAGTGACAGAGTCACAGCAATGTTTATTCATTACCGAGAACACACTCCTGGTTATGACAATAAATCTAGGGTGCCTCAGCAGCTGAAGTGCAGACATGCCCTTTGGGATCCTTCTGGACCAGGGTGGAAGCATCCACTGGTAGCACAGCTGGAAATTACAAATAACAAGGCCTGTAGCTTTAGGGGGTCATGATCAGTAATGTTGATGCCTTACTTCTAAGAAATATAGTGAGGGGTTTTTAATCCCTCAGTTCCTGGAAAAAAAGCAGTAATGGGTACTGTAAATTGGTTTTGCTTTGGTCTCATTACTTGAAGTAAAGGAAAATCCCGTGTTAAATTCAAAGTGCAGAGCGCAGAGTCTTCATCTTTAAGACATCATTACAGGCCAAGAAATGCCACCTAAGGGATATTTTGTTAAACAATACAATAAATTATTCACATTGTCAGGCCAATTCCTTCAAAGACACTCACAAAATAAAACTTCAATACTTAAACTGTGTGGATCTTACAAGTAGATTGGAGCTCTGAGCATTACAGAAATACATTATGATAATCTTCCAAGTTGAGATATGGAGGTGTGAAATATGTATGCAAGAGATGGAGGTGGAGGGGACAATCATTACTATTCCTCATGTTTCCATTAGCTCTATTTCTGAAAATGAGGCCTAGAAACTACTGTCACTTACCTACATTGCAAGACGGAGAGCAGGTCTGCTTCTTATCTACTAGTGGGCTACAAATCTTAAGATATTATAACAAACTCCTACTGTATTCCTTTAGAATCAGTTATTCCATTGGGAAAAAATGATTTGCACATTCAGATTTTGAGGGAATCATTGCTCAAGTGACATAGGAAATACAGATTCTGTTTTTTCCATAATCAGGCTTGTGCGGTTTTTAGCTGATCACTGAATTTCTCTGCCAAACAGCCTTCTTATGTGGAGAAGTTGTTAGCTTGGAAGTTATTTCATAGGGTATCAACAGGTCATGGAAAGTTTCTCTGGTATCAATATTTCAGGTATCTTTTTATTGCATGGAATGTTTGAGATTGGTTAAGTAAGCACTTTCCACCACAGAATTCATTCTCCCTGCAAAACTGACAGCAACAACACAAATTAGATCTCCAAAGTTTAAAAGGAGTTGTGGTGTCAGCCTGCTTGACTTGAAAAGAGGTTTGCTCTCTAGTAAAAAGAGTCCATCTCATTGTCTACTTGGTCCACAGCTGCGATGAAAGCACCCCGATAGACACGTCAGATCTCAATAATCCAGCAACTGAACTGAAAATCCTCCCCCTGACCCTTAAAAATTTAGCATAAAGATATCATGAAAAAGAAAGATAATCCTTGACAGTGCAATTTCTGTGACTCTCTTCTCCTTCCTTGATGAAGTACGAAGCTGTTTCATTTGAATTGCAAGCAGTCACCCTTTGGCTTGAATATTCTCCAGAGCAATGCTTTCTCTTCAAGGATCATTGTAGTGGAACAGGCTGAAAGGAGCAGTGCAGAAACACCCATCCTAGTCAGAGTTTCTTAAATTTGTCAGAAAATTTACAATAGTTTCTAGATTTGACCTGCATACCCAAAGCTCTGTGAAGACATCTCCTTTAATTTGCTTTTACGGATGCCAAAGCACAAATAAAACAAGAATGAATTTTGTATATTGTTTTAGGCTGTCATTTACACTGTGTTCTCTGTAAGGTTCTCTTTATATTATTTTAGATTGCACTATTTGTATTTATAGCCCCGATTTCCTGGGCACAATCTCTTAGGATACACTTGACCTAGAGCATACCTCTTAGAAGTGAGGTTTTGAGCATTTAACAGCTACCACATAGGTTGGCTAAATTATCATAAGCAGAAAAAAAAGACCAAATGTGATTTCCAAAGGCAATTGTGTTTTGAACCCAGGGAAACATCTGGTAAAGTGTTTTTAACAATCTTTGCATTTTAACTAAATAAGTAAGTGTTTACAAGGCACAAGAGAAGGAAAATAAAAATCTGGCTGCTTCCCAGATTAGCAGCCAGCTTAAATTGGTGAAGACAAAATAAAAATATCTTTCACCCTCTTATAGTACTTTTGCATTCCTCTGAATATTTCACAGCCTCAGAACTGTCCTTGTCACAATTTCTCAAAGTTCTCCTTGGTGTTTTCTCTGTTTGTCTTTATTTTCTGCTACCCCTTATATAAAATTCACATCATCACAATAACAAAAAAACTTCTTTTGCTACACTAACAGTGCATTTATATGTCTGCATTAGTGTAACTTTCCTTTAGAATTTCCTTGGTACAGCTCTGTTGTTAGCCAATCCAGTAGACTTCTTTTGATGGGAGAGTTGGTATCTCATCTACTCAGAGCACATCCAGATATTTCAATGGTTAAAATGTTGATCTGTCTTCACAATAATCCTATTCTTAAAATTGTAATTATGCCTTGCACTTAGGAAGGCTACTGCAAGATTCTTGAGCAACTTGTTAGTTCAATAGGACAAAAGGGAATCACTTTAAACTAAAAGAGAGTAGGTTTAGACTGGATATTAGGTAGAAATTCTTTCCTGTGAGGATAGTGAGGGAGGCCTGGGCACAGGTTGCCCAGAGGCTGACTCTTGTGAATAACTGTTTTAAGATAATTTAAAGAATCATAGTGTGGCCTGGGAGAGGAGGGGAAAGGGAGAACCACCCCACTGCCCCATCCCTGGAAGTGTCCACGGCCAGGTCGGATGAGGCTTGGAGCAACCTGGTCTACTGGGAGGTGCCCCTGCCTATGGCAGGGGGGGTTTGAACTAGGTGATCTTTAAGATCCCTTCCAACCCAAATCGTTCTATGACTCTGTGATAAAATATCAGCTGAGCAATATAGAGTTGAAGTACTTAGGCAGACAAGTTTACTGGTACATCAGTAAAGGAACATCTCCTGTAGGGTCCCCTGTCTGTGAGAAGGAGACCTTCTCATGGAAGATCGTGCTAGAGGAGCAGGTACTGACTTTGGGATGTGGTTTGCTGATGTTCTCCAACAGTAAATGTACCTCAAAGCTAAGTAAAGTGAGTCTGTAGCTACACAGACTCTGCTACATGACTACAAAGGAACCTATCCCTCACTGTATTTTATTTTAGTTATGTACTATAGGTTTATCTGTGTGTCTGGGTGTGTATACTGGAAGACATTTCATTGTGTATTGAAATGGAAGGAAGACTTCTTTGTTCAGTATTATTGTGTTTTTATTAATAGAATGATCATCTATCACAGGCTGCTATCTCCTGTGATATGATAGACACTTTCCTATACAAAGAACAAGAAAATAAAGGATAAGAGAGACAGACTAGGGATCCGCTATAGAGAATTAGATCACTTTTCCAGAGAACTGAACATAAATGTGTCCATGTGTGTGTGTATAATTGTATGCACGAGTTGTTGCGACTGCTTTAGCATAAGTGTCCTAAAAGATGTTCTTCCTTGCTCTCATGTTTAAGAAGAAGCAAAAGTTAAAAATGGTCAGCTGTACCAATAATTAATCCTCCACTGGTACAGTTTCCTACTTCCTGGCCTCCTTAGAGAATGAAGGTAGCTTCCACAGGAGTTTTCCCACAAGTGAGGGAAGCTCCATGGCCACATCAGTCAGTGCTCATACCCCTTAAAGCTTTTGTGGAGTCTGCACCTTAAACAGACTTCAGTGCATCCCATATACCTCTGGGTGGAGAGCAAGGCCTCGAGTGCAAGCTCTGAATACTTTTCTTCTTGCAGCTCCTTATTTCTGCTGGAAAAGCAGTTTTAGTGACTTGTAGGCAAGTCTTGGAGATTCTCTGACACAGACAACTGTAACACTAGAAGAAAATTTCAAGATAACAGTCTTTCAAAATAAAACCTGACACTAATCCTAAAGATAGATTTGCAGTAAAAGAAAAATCCTGCCTTCCTCCCACTACTGCCTTAAAACTGCTAATCTAGCGCAGAACATGTAGTTCATGCTCTCCATAGTCAATAAAATCTTGTCTGCTGAAAATTCACCAGATACTTAAATTACACTAGGAATGAAACTTCCAATTGAATAGGAGATATAGAGGGAAAAAAGTGAAGTCATCATGTATTTTGTCTTCTTGGGATTATGTTGGTTAGTGACATTCATATTTTGGGTCCATTAATTTTTATGTATACATATAATAATTTATATGTTTATGGAAATGAATTTGATGTGTGTGTGTGTACATATATATATAGGATGAAGACATGAAAGGCCCAATTCCACAGCACAATGAAAGCTGCAAAGCTATTTCATAATCCATCCAAGAATGACAGAATCGGGGTAAAGATATTGTGCTACACCTGTGATTTTATTGTAGCCATCCTGAAATGCCTGTTAACCTTGTCTGTTAAGTCACATTTTAAAATTTCAGTATGGAAGTGTTTCTGAAACAGCATAATTTAGATTTTCCATTTAGCTTCCTCACAGGGGAGGTTGACTGCATATATCTGCTTCCCAAATTATTCTTTTTCAAAAGAAGGCCGTGGGCAGTCAGAGCACATAATGGGAGTTGTGCAATGGGAGTTATGAGGGCTAAAAAGCACATCTAAACAAATTATGCCTTAAAAAAACCACAGAAAAAATAACCCAAACAACAAAGAAACAAAAGCCATTAGTCTCATTAATTTCATATCATTCCTGAAATAACTGACAGTTGCAAAGGGACCAGTGCTGATGAAGTATTGTCCTGATAAGGAGCCTAAAAGGCACATTACAGAGAAACATGGAAAATTAATTTCTCACTTTATTCTTTGCAAGGAGTGTGAAGCTGCACTCTTCACACCTGTGGCTAATTACTACAGCCCTAAATTGAGGTTATGAGGAGGAAACAGGAAAAACACGCCCAAGAGAAGGGTTTAGACTGCAGAAAAAAGAGAATGGATATATGAATATATGGATGTGTGGATGAATGGGTGGATGGATGAACAGATAGACAGACAGATAATCTCATAAAAGACATGCATTGAGATCCTGGCCCTTTTGAAGTCTCTTGTGTTTAAAGGAAAAGATTTTGATAGCAGGGAGGATGCAGGAGTGGATTCCGTGGGAAGACAGAAACTCCCTTTTCAGCTGGCTCCAAGATGGAATTGCCACTCTTTAGAGCTGAGCAAATGAGCAATGTTGTTGGTGCCTCTGTGATAACATATAGAAAAATGGGCTAAAAATGCTATTCAGTGAGAGAGGTGGATGAGAGAAACGTGAGAGAAACAGCCCTGCAGACACCAAGGTCCGTGAGGGAGAGAGAGAAGGTGCTCTAAGCACCAGAGCTGAGATTCCACTGCAGCCCATGATGAGGATCATGGAAAGGCAGCTGTGCCCCTGCAGCACATGGAGGTCCATGGTGGAGCAGAGATCCATCTGGAGCCCATGAAGGTCTATGGTGGAACAGGCAGGAACTGTGGCATATGGAGAGGAGCCCACAGGATCAGGCAGGCCTGTGCACCCTTAGTCCCTGTTTCCCATATATACAAAGTGACCACAGAGCATGTCTGCACTGCTACACATCAAGAGTACATTCTACAAGCAGATTTGCAGCTGTAGAAGGGTTATTGCTTCCTACCTCAACTGGAGTTTGGGTATGTTTGAAGACTTTTTTTTGTAGTTCCTGCCTTGCAGCAGGTGTCATAGATAGAGCCAAGGATGAGAGTACTCCGGAAGGGTTGCACAATTTGGTAAAACTTGAATTTCACTGAAAGACCATTTTGCCCATAGCCAGCAGTAGATACTGGGTGCTGAGGGAAAAGCAAAAGGACAAGGCAAGCATGGAGCTGTCTTTCCTCCAGCTACTGATGATCTGCAGCTCAGGAAATGCCAGAGCCAGAATAGGTTTCTGTACGTCTAGGAATCATCAAGGCTCCCTTTATAGTCAACAGAAATAATTAGGCTTTTCTAAGGCCCAATTATCTTACCATAAGGCAGCTATTAGAAATCAGTCAGATTAATCATTCCCTGGGAGGACTTATTTCTTTTCTGTGACTGTAAAAATGAGAAGGTGAAAACTAACTTGCATGCAGGTGTTGGCCTTGGAGATGAGTGACAGTAAGGTGAGATGACCCCCAGAGCTGTAGGTGTGCAGGCAGCAGGGTGGAGATGGACCTTCTTGGAAACCAAAATGTTCAAATCAGAGCAGAGCTTGCAGTATAATGATTTGCAGTGGCTTCCCTACACAGGTGCAAAAAGTCAAGGAATATTTTAAAGTCATCTCTGCCCTGAGCATATCAGAGAGAAATTGGTAAAAATAGGTATGTGTTTTCTACAGAAAATACATAAAATATCTAATTCCATAAAGTTGGTGAGGAATGAACAACAAATTGGCAGAGTACCCTGTGAAGAGTACACAACTTTATTATTCCTTGAACTTGCATGGGGGGCATGACAGGGATCTGTGTTTCATAATTCATCTGAGACTTTGTCTGCACTCATGGCAGAGATCAGACATCTTCAAACTCTGCTGTTCCATTAGTAGTTCCTCTGATCAGCACTAGTTTCCCTTCATTCTCTCTCTCCTTTTCTCTGTGTAGTTCATGAGAATTAAAGAGTAAAATTCCCTCTTCCTTAGCTCTGATCTGCAAGAGGGCTCACTTTCCCAACCAAAGGATGCACAGTATGGGGGTATGCTCTGCTGATCTTCTCCTTTTGAATGGCTTTCGAAAGCTGATTATGTGATTTAAGAAGAATTTTGCTCTAGGACTTTTCAAGATCTGCTGTCTGGTGAGTTTTGTACTTGGGTGATTAGAAAACAAATATTTGGAGACAGGTGGCTTGTTACAGAAAAAAATGTTGATATAAATGAGGAAAAAGAGCAATTATTTTAAAGTTTGCTTTCTCTCCTGTGGCTAATTCACCCAATTATAAGTTGATGACTGTTTGCTTGGTTCAGGAAATGGGTCAATGAAAGGTTTCCTACAGGCATGAAGAAAAACTTGCGCTTACTTTAGATAAAGAAAAAACAAACAAAACAAAAAAAAAGTTCCACCAGAAATTGTCAACAGAGGACTTCCAGACAGTTCAGCATTGCTGTTCTTCAGAGATCTCGCTTATAAAAAAAGTTCTTGAAGTTTGAACCTATCCTTTAATTGTGTGTTTGGGAAAAGCCTAAAACTCTGGATTCCAAACCCACTTATGAACTTTTAGGTAGTTGCAATGTGGGAATAATGCGATGACAAATTAAGCATCTGCATTCTTGTTTGGCAGTGTAAGTGGGATTCAATTAAGTGAAGTGAGACTTTTGTTTGCCTTCAGCTTTGACTGGCAAGGCAAGACTAACTTGATTAGTCCAGAGGCAAATGCCACACTGGGGTGTGTGAATAGGATGCGTGGCTTTGAGTTGAATGCTTGTTCATATTTTCTTGGTTTCATTCAAAACTAAAAAATTCAAGACAGTAAGAAAGAACAAAAAAACTTAAAAGAATATTTGTCTGGCATGATTTAAAAAGCTTGGCTAGTTTTCAAGTGAATGTAACAATTATTCAAGCCCATAAGAGCTGCACAGAGAAGTGACTAAATGTGAAGAGGCTGAGAAACAATACTCTCCCTCCCCATGATTTCAGCTGCCACCTTTGCTCACCCCTTTACCAACTCTCATTGCAGTCTCAAACGTCATTCACAAGTTTGTCTCAAATCTACTCACCTCTGTAAAAGTCATGTGCACAGAATTAAACTCTTGTAGTTCATTAAAGCACACCAGGGTAAAGATAACTGTAATTGTACATAATTAACTTCTTTTTCCCTGTTCCTTAATAGTTGAGATTATGGATGTTGTTTCCACAGTTTGCAGTAATGAGGCCTGAACTCTCACTTTCTTAAAGAAATAGACTATAATAAGGCATCTGCTAGGAAGCCGTAAAAAAAAAATCTTTTAGATATCTGTATCTGTGCAGATAATTCCACCTGCCATTGGAGGTGGGAGGTTTCTTCTCCACAGCTATGCTTTGCAGGCTAGACCCAAGTAGATCCAAGCTGATCATGATAAAGCACTATAGAAATGGGTAGCAGGTGAATTTACTTAAAATTACTGAAATCTACTGCATACACCTCAATGTGTCAAGAAGTCATAGCAAAATCCCATAGCTACAATGAGAAAATAAGCAAGGAACCACTGAAGATGTTGTCATGTGTTGCATCATTATTTTGGGGTCCATCTAGACTAAGTTTGCTGGAATAGAGCAAAGCCCAGATATTTTTATTACTTCTAAGAGTAGGCATGCCATCATCTTGTAATTCAACCACCATTGCTATCAGAGGGTACCTGCTCCAGAGCAGTAGAAGTTTTGGGAGGTGCTCCTCTGAGCTCAGTGACTGGCTAAGTTAGATAGCTTGGCTTCTTCCTGATCCTCCTCAAGGTCTTTGTAGTCAAAACAAGATCATTAAGCACTTAATTTGACATTTATGATTTTTAAATATTCATAAGACTTTGAATATTTAGGACACACCTCCTGCAGAATTTGAGCCTGACTGAACCTCTTGTTGTATGCATGTGAAAGCCAAGGTAGGAGCAATAGCCAGAGCTGTGTTATGTTCTGTGCAGATTCTTTTTGTGTCTAAAAGAAATTAACTTCCTGTCTTCTAGAAGAGCAGAAGGGGCATCTGGAGTTGTGTCCTTCCCTAATGAGATCACCTAGTGGTATCCAGATAGGAGATCTCTCTGACCAAAGGAGTTCATTTAAACACTACCAAAACCATAGCATACTTTGCTGTGTTGTTGTTGGGCTTCCAGAGCACAAGGGTCTTTTGGCCAGCACAGAACCTAAGCCACGACACCGTCTGGAATCTGGGCATAGGGAGTTAAGTAAAAACCCTAAGGCTCCCGTGATTTATGCTGGCAAACAACTGAATTGCTGGAATACCAATGTTGCATAAAGCTTAATTTGCCTTCAACCCATCCCCAGGCAAGCTACACCAAATGCCATGATGAAATGAGGATGGAATCAAGGAATCATGATGCTGAAATTATCCCTCTGTCTTCTATTGCAACATTTTCCATGTGACTATATTCTTCTATTCTGTTTTCTTATTATCACTCTTTAAGTGCTATCATATTATCTAGCTGACTAAGAAGTATTTTTCCTTCATTATAAAACCAGCACTCACATGCCCAATAGCTTTTTCATTGCAAGAATAATAATAATAAAGGATAGTTAGAAAAAATGAATTAAATAATATCACCTTTTTTTTTTTTTAATGAACAATAGACTTTAAATGAGTGGGATGATATTCTCAAGTTTAGGAAATTTAGCTTCTAAGCAGTGGAGAGCAGGATGGGTTCGTACTAGAGTAGGCATGTAAACTGAAAACTATTAATCCCAAAAGCTGATTCTAACAACAAGAGAAATAAAAAAACATTCTACTTTAAAAGTTGTTTGTTGTCTTCAGATTATGGGATTCTCTGTAAGATTTCAAAACCTTTTTGAAGAACTTCCACAAATGAATATTGACAGAATTCTGGTGAGGAGGATTTTACAGGCAGTTATTTTGTTTTAGTACATGATTATATGCAATTTGTCTAAATATTTTGTTAATTGTTTATATTCTTATTGCAGTGTGTGCATTCCTTTTCAGTGTTCTCCCATTCATCCTTTAAATAAGACAGAAAAAGTCATGTCTGTGTTCCTTTTGCAGATAAACTCATTTTGTACATGCTAACTTAGTTCTTTTGGCTTAAAACACCTGAAGTTAAAACCATGTGCATTCTTCAGGGAATACATAAACACCCACATGCAGAATATATCAGATGCAATTACTTTAAAATAATCCTGTAATTTTTCCTGAGCAATGACAGATTTTTATTTCAAAAAAAAAAAAAAAAAAAACACCAACAAAACCAAACAAAACTGTTCCCAGGAAACATTTTGATAAGGGCTTTAAGTTGATTGCTTTTTATATCCAGTGTCCTGTTTGGCTGATAAGCTCCCAATCTTCATCCTTTCACATTGTTTTATCTTTCTGTGCTGAACCCATCTACTCAATGTCATCTTACAGTTGCCAGCATGATAGTGGTGGAGGGGGTGCAGAGAAGAAACATGAGGGTGGCACAGTCCAGCACCAAGTCAGAGATTAGGGGTCAGTCTGCCCACACAGATAACGGCTACACTCTCAGGAATTGAATTTGTTAATCTTTGGAATGCTGTTCATCTTTCATTAATCATATAAGCTTTAACAGAGCCTTTGATCTAAATGCAGTGTACCCAGAAACCTGCTGCTTCTTTTGGCTCTGGTATATGAATTTGAGTTGTCAACAGGAATGCCCTCCCCCCTTCTCTTAAATCTGTCTTCTAACAGTATCCAACTCTATTTTCAAAGAAGTGGGATGATTTCTGGCTAAGTCATTGTGCTGGTGTTTCAACAGTCTGGATTTGGTGCACAGCCCTTGGCAAATGGTGTGTGCCACTATCAGCAGAAAGGTGATTCTGCTGATTGACAGGAGTCCATTCACTGCTGATGTCTGCTGGAGAGTATCTGAAGTGCTTTGTTTAGTAGGGTCACCTCTATCAACTAGGCTCTGACAAAAGCATGCTGTTCCCAGAGGAGGATCGAGTCCTGTCCTGGGCTATGTCAATTCCAAAATACATGGCTTCCTTAATGCACAATTGGAGTTGTTTGCTGGTCTGTATTTTATAAATATGTGATATAAAAGCACTGTGAAAGTAAATCACAGGATTTCAAACACCACTGGCACTCTGAAACACAGTCATTATATTGTTATGGATTGATGTGGATTATTGACACAATCAAAATGCAGTTAAATCAGCTAGCTAGTAAAAAAAAGAAAAAAAAAAAAA
>VZTR01024414.1:1062-12024 GCA_013400775.1 Chaetops frenatus
AGACTTGTGTCACATGTGAACTAATATCCTTTCTGGGCGGGAGCTCACGGTGACATGAACTCCACGAGAGACTTGTGTTTCTTGTGGGAAAATCTCCATAGTGAGACAAGAGAGACTCTTCTTCCAATTGGACTGATGAAAGCCTATTTTAAGAGTGGTAAATTGACCAGGGATTTTCTAAGTTTGTTTCTCTGTGTTGTTGGTGAGAAGGATGGTGGTAAAGGAAGATAAATGAGGTGGGAGAAAGGAACCATCATGGGTGAGGGGCTGGGGGGAGGAAGAAGAAACCACCTGGGGGTTGATTTTGATTCTGTTGTTTTTTGTTAATAAACTATTTTTATCTTTGAAGTTTAGGCCTGTTTTGCATTTCTCTTAATCCTTATTCTCATAAAACCACTACACTACACTCTCGCCTGGTGTGAGCAGGCGAGCAGGTGAATGTGAAACCGCTACAGAGTAGCTTCAAGAAAAAATTAGGAATTCCATTTCCCTGCTCCTTTATTATTTAAAAGCACCCAGTTAACTTGGAACTTAAATGTAAAAACAGACTTCTCCATTGCCTTATAGATGTGTACGAACTCACATCACACAGGAAAAGTACTACTATACTCACAAAATCCAGTCTCTCTCTCCTTTGAATTTACTTTACCCTCCCTTTACTTGCATCTATCTCCGTGTTTTCAGAACGCCCTCCCTGTTCCCAATAAATAAGTTACCCTCTTTGTCTTTCTGCAACTCATATATTGCTTAATAGTTTTGCTTGACAGCTTATTCCATATGTTTGTTTGCCTCTGAGTAACAGTTCAGTCTGAATTTCCTTTCAGTCTTAATTTCCTAATAATTAGATTGACTGCATAGCTCACTCTTTAAAAAAAAAAGCCCAAAACTGAAACCAGCAAGCAATACACCACACACACAAAGCACCATGAGAATAGATTCCTAGTGGTCTACTTTACTATTATCATTTTCAGCCTCTATTCTGTTAATGTTCTTGTTAGGTCATATTAAATTGTTCTGTAAAAAATAGAAAAAATAGATAAATGACTCCATTATTTTTGTCCCATTTAAAAATAAAATTATTATATCAAGGAAAGCAAAGAAAAAAAGAGAATAGGTCTCTTGCCATCTACATGTTTGAGTGAAAGAAAACTGCAGTCCATTCTCAAAACAAACAAACAAATAAATACAAATTATCCATGTAAATATGATCCTTTTACTGTCCCTGAGGTCTAGTTTAGAGACTTCAGTAACAACATCAGTTCTTTGGATCTATACTATTCCATTTTAATGATGAAGCCAGTAAATACCTGTATGCTAGCCTAACATTTTTAAGGTTGTTTTGCTGCAATGAACATTAAATTCTGGCTCATTCTCAATGAAGAACACCACAGTCAAGATGTGGTCTAGTTAGTGTGGTTTAGTCTTTTTTTATATCCACCTTTTTCATGATGATATTGCATCTTGCAGAAAGCTGCATTTCTCTTGCATTTACATCTTTTCCATGAAAGCTGTGGCTAAAATAGAACAACTCTATGAAGAATTTGGCCTATAAGACCAAAATCCCACCAATTCTGTTTGTACTTGATTGCAGTGGTAGACCCAAACAACTACAGCTACAGTGAACCCTTTAACCCCAAAATTTACATGAATGTCCACAAGAAGATCTCTGAAAATTAACCGTGCTACCTTTCCAAATTAACATCTCTCAGTGCCACACACACACACACCCCCAGTGCTACATGTGAGCCCAGGATCACAGTCTGCCATCTGTGCAATTCAGAACAGATCCAGGAGAGCCCATAATTGCTCCCATGGTTATCTTACCTATGATTCTGCTCCTAGGAGATGGGAAAGCTCATAAGATGCTGAACTTACAGAGCTGTCTTCAGAAAAGGGTTCACAGCTTTAAGGAAAAGAAAATGCTTCTCTATCTTCTCATTATTTCCCCTCTATTTCTTGCCCATACATAAGCCTAGAGGGAATAGTAACTAGCCCAGCATTTTATGGATCAAAAACTTGTGTCTGTGAATTTGAAAATTCATACAAAAATTTATGCAAAAGACAAATTAAAGCATGTAAGACCTATACCTTCTTTTCTTCTTGTCAGTGCTCCCTCTCAGTAGCTTGGGTAAAAAGGATTTTCCTTTTATTATTCTTTTACCCTTCTTCAGACAAATTACATTTTTCAGCTGTGATGCTTTCCAACAAAATCTCCAAAAGTAGTTCCTACCAAGCCTTCCCCAGCAGACCTCCAACAATCAAAGCCCACAGTTGCTGCATTCCTCTTTTTTCTTTTTTCTCTCCTTCTGACTTTTTTTTTTTTTTTTTTTTTTTTTTTTTAAGGAGAAAAATAACATTTTCCTGAGAGGACTGAGTGCATTTATTTCCTTTCAGGGTGGTAGAATAGTATACCCAGAAGACAATCTTATGAGCTTACCATTAAAAAAACCTAGCCCTCTCCACACCCCTTGAAAAGGTGTGCACGCAGGTATGAAAATGGGAAACACACAGAGCCAAGAAGTACTTCACTACCCACAAAAGCACGAGTAAGCAACAACAGGTTTTACACAGCCAAACAGAGCACAGTGGCCTTGGTATCCACACCAGCTTTAGTTCAGCTTGAAAACTTTGTATGAAGTGGCTGGGGGGTAGTTCAGAACTGGTTTTTTTTTCTTTTTCTCCACAGTGCCTGGATTACTTTCAGAAAATAGGCTCCCTCACACTAAAGGGTTTGCCATAGCCTCTCACTTACTGTAAAAACAGAAGGAGAAGAATTGCTGCACAAATCTGCCATCGCACACATTCCTCCACTTCTCTCATTCTCAAGCCTGCACAGTTTCTGCTTGTGCCAGGCCATATTTCTCTTGCTCCTAGCTGAAATGCATCTTTGCAAAGCTCACTTTGTTAGCAGTGCTCCCAAAATGCCAGAGCACATGTCAAGCACTGTCAGCCCCTTTGCCTTTTGAAGTATGTCTTTGCACAGGGCATCTTTCAAAACAATAAATCCCGGATACTTAAAAATCAGCAGGAGGGTAAGAAAAAACAAGCTTCTCCACAGCCAGTGATAAGCACCAGGTTTTATTTCTTCTTTGCTTGAACTTGCAGTAATGAACTTATGTGTTTTAGAAGTAACACGAGACAAAGGTGTTGCCAAAAGTCAGTGATGAAGTTACTGAAATTTGACTCGTAATCATTCGCTGGCCCCAGGCCAGCCCCGACCAAGCGGTGCGGGTGATCGGCAGAGGCCCGGGGAGCACTGCAGGGCCACGCACAGGCAGGGGGGGTGGGCAAACAAGAGGCCAATTCAGAGCAACTGGAAGGCATCCCAGAAAAACAAACGATGGAAATGTTTCAACCACCAAACCGGGACTTCACTGAGCGTCTCAAAGAGGGTGTTGGTACAGGCAGCTCCCAGCAAGGATGATCAGTGAGGCACAGGGCTGGCACTAGCCCTGCCTCCTGGGAGTGCTGCAGACCTCCTCTTCAGGGCATCTTCTTCTGTGGCCACTTCAGCAAGCAGACCACATCCATGGCAGTGAAACATCAGGTTGTCCAGCTGCCAACCTCATCTGCTAATATTTCATATTTCGGGTGTACTCCTGGGAAAGTGCTTGCTCATTTCACTTCATAGGAAGCGAAGCAGCCTCTCTGCCTCAAGAATAATTTATTGTCATTAATAATAATACACTGATATAGAACTTTTCATCCCAAAGGATGGAAAAAGCAATTTAGAATCTCCAACCAATTTTCAGAGTGGAATAGTTTGTGCTTTAAGGCACATGCAGCAGTGACACTGGAGTGTCCCTGGCTGTGTCTGTGCCAACTGTGCACACAGGAAAGGTGCCATGCCACAGACTCAGCTGGCACCCCCCTTGGCAGCATGGGGAGAGGAAATGGTGGCAACGGCTGAATTAAACATGGCAGGGGGTGCAAAACCACCTACACTACTTCACTCAATGGGATGAAGGCACTGGGGCCACGATCTCACTTTCTCTGGGCAGCAGAAACAACCCTCCCTGCATGAATCAGTACAAAAAGGGAGAGGTGATGGATCAAGTAATGGAGGTTTCAGAAAGGAAAGGAGGGTGAAAGAAGAACAGAGAGAGATGAGTGGTTCCTTCACTCATGCTTCCTTTGCTGCCCAAAGCTAAGATGCAGTGCTTGCTGGACACCAGTAGTTAAAACATCAGTGTGCCCTTGATGCTTTTGTATCTCTCAGACTGGAAAAGAAAATAGACAGCAACAAGAACTACTCTTTGGTCACAATTTCCCACTGTAGCCTGAGTGCCAAGTCTTTCTTTACAGCAAAGTCCAACTTGAAAAAAATAAATTAGAAAAAAATCGAGAAAATATGAAGCTGCACAAATATTAATAAGTTTGTACAGTGTTACAGTAACGTATTTCTCCTGCATACCTTCTGAATCTTCCTTCCCTTATAGAGCTTAATGCATAATCTGGAGAGATAAACACGTAACTTTTGCTTAATGACCACCCTGAGAAAAAAGGCAAAAGCATTCCTCCAGGGAGCAGCAGTTGCATACAGAATTTTGTACTATAGGTCACTAATTCAGACTTTACTAGGGACTCAGACGTATTAGTGTCTGCTTCTGCTTGGTGCCTTACAAGTAAAGCAGTTTTTCAACCTCATGAGTTCTTTGCAGGTATGAGTTGCTATCTTATACAGATGTTGTAAAATCTCCAGCTGCAGACAGGAGAGCAAGGGTTAGTGGAGTGAAGAAGGTCTCCTTTCCCAGTCCAGGTTTTCCTTTCCTTGCCCTGCTGATCTGTGTGAATCTGGACTGGAAGGTGGGATCTCCATCCTCCTGGTGTGACCCTCACATACCTCTCCTTCCGAACTCCCTGTGAGTCCTCTTTCTTTATTTTTCCATTTACTCTTCTTTGGCTTTCCACTTTTACAATGGGAGCATACTTTCAGATCTCTGATCTTAAAAAGATCCAACAAATCAAACCATTCTGTTAGCACTTCTCATTGTGAACTACAGCCATGCCTCACCCTTCAGCTTGTTGGGAACACAGTTCATATAGGATCAGAAATTAAAACAGTTGAAATGAGATTAGGGGATGAGGCCAGATGGACAAATCCCCATTCCTACTCAAGGCTGCTAGATTTCATTACTGAGAAGTGGTGCTAAAAATAGGTCTGGGTACAAAGCATTGCCAGTACTGAGACTTCTAACACTGCTAGACTTGAGAATTTGTTTATGACTTTTCCCATTGCAGAGAGAGCCTTAAAAACACACCTCAGTAATCTTTGGGGAGTGGGGAGCAGGGGGAGAAAAAGAAAGTAACAGGGCAAAGAAAGGAGACCATATCAAGTATTTATGGAGCAATGGATCTGTTTACCTGGAAGGTAAGTAAGATAAGCAAGTATGCTATGCATCAGATTATATGCTGGAATGGAAGATTCTACTGTTCTTTGCATGCTATCCAGCTCACATCCATGAATTCTTTCATAAGACTAAACTAAAATTTTCATTAAGCATTTGGGGACTTAAGGAATCATTTGTGTGTGTTAAAATCAATATTAACTTGTATTGTTCACTGGCAAGTCACTCTAATAGCATTATACAAAATGTTTTCAAGTCCACTGAATGAGTGATGATGGTATAAACCTGTTTTGGGGAAACTTTTATTGCAGTAAGTGCAGGGTTGTTATTTTATTCCTAAACAGCCTTTACCAGCATCAAAGGGATGTAATTGATGCAATGACTTCAAATGTTGATGGCTGCTGACATATGATTTTACAAACATGCAGAGGGAAATTAGGATAGCCCAGGCTATTAGAGCTACAAATAAACTTTTAAGCAATTTAGGAATACATTAAAGGAAAGCAGAACACTCAGAGGACCAAGCAGCTGACTCCCATAGCTACTGCTGAATAGGCAACGACAGACAGTGCAGCACAGCAAAAGCACACTTACTGAGGGCTGAGCAGGTCCAAAAAGCCAACAGTCTCCCCACCCCCAAATCATTACAGAAAGACCTGCAAACCCAGGATCCTGCCTGCATGGCACAGCCACAAAACTCCCAGGGAACTTTCGGATTTTGAGTACCAGCTTCCTTGGAGACTGAGGCACTTCACCCTGCCTGGCCGAGGCACGGGTCCTGTGGTTTCCACCCCGCACGTGTCCCTAGAGCTCCTGAACAGTGAGTCTTGCTCTGCTGTGAGTGCTCCGTGTGACATTCCACAAGTCCAAGCTGGAGAGGTGACATTTCCTCTGCCTTGTGGTGGAAAGGGAAAAACCAACTGCTTCCTTCAAGGGTGCAAAGTCCTGAACACTCGGCAGTATTGCATCCAAAGCATGGTATCAACACGGTGCCAATAAGGAAATTCTATTTTCACTGCAGTAGGATGTAAAATACTTTCTAAATTTGTGCATTTGTCGTTATTGTATACCTGTCTATAAATATAAACATTTGTGTATATATATATACACACATATATATAATATCTCCAGGAACATCTGGAAATGAGCAGAAGAAATTAGTGTCTTTCTCTGACAAGGGACTGACACATCACTCCTACAACAGTTCCATCAGGAGCCTTGCTAAGAACCCTCTTCTGCATTTGAGTGTCCTCTTCTGGGCTAACCAGTTTCAACGGGGATGCTGAGTGACCTATACCCAATGCTCCTCAATACTTTTCCTAACACAGTCCTTTATGCCTGTGAAAACAGCTTATAAAAACTTGATTATTTTTGATGAAGTCACACTTTGTATGCTATGGAGATGCGCTTAGGTTTGTTATTTTTTTTCAAAGAGTATTTCCAGCGCCTAGAGTTTTTAGATTGGTTTATGGTATATGCTCCCAAGCTATGTATTATACATAAAATTAATGATATATAGTTTCACTTTGTTTTTAAATCTAGGCTTCTCAGAGTTCTTCCTCAAAGGAACAAATAAAACTCGCTCTCCGAGTTATTAACAAATGATATCTACTGCAGACAGATTTTCAAATTGCTCTAAATTGCACAGTAACATTGATTTGAATGTGGTTACAGCAATTTGCATCACTGCAAGACCTGATTGAAATGAATATTTCAGGCAGTTCAGTAGTACTGGTACAGGCTATTCCCATTTGTATATTTAATATCTGAAGTTAAGTGTAAATTTGCAAATAATAAATGTGCTTATGACTACATGTATATGCACACGTTTCTCTCAAAACTTCTAACGAGGTCTGAAGCACAATAACAAACCAGCTTGAATATTCAAGCCAGAGTGTAAGACCAGAGATCCCCCCACACTCACTCATGAACACAGATGCTTCCAGGGAAAGCAAAGCCAGAGGGGTGGGGAGAAAGGGCAGATTTGAGGAAACCACACAAATTACTGTATATTTTGGGAGCACCATATCCTCCCACTGCAGAAGTTTTCTTGTGGTCCGGTACTGGCTGCAGTGGGGTAGGAAGGTTTGGCACTGGGACAGCTGCCTTGGGTTAAATCACACATTGCTGAATAACAGACAGGATGAAAAAGACAAATTTCTATCCTGACAATACAGATACAGCCCCAAAATATTTTTCTGATATCAGTTGTATGGGAAGATTTCTCAGAGACCTACTAAAAAAAATAAAAATAAAGCTTCCAACATCTCAGACCACAAAATCCCAATTGCACAGATGGGCAGTAATTCTTGCAACCTTTTAAGTTAAGTAAAATTTCATCTCATTTAGCAGAAAATTAAATCAAAGCATGTACTTATGTTTAAGTAGACAGCAAGGGATTGTGTAAAATTCATTCCTGCTCTGCCATCCCTGAATGGAGTACATGTCAAGCAGTCACATCCACTCTGAGCCCCACAAATTACTGGATTTCACTTACTATAAAGAAAAGACCTGGAGTTTTGAAGTTGTTGGGGCTATGTGAGTACCTTAACTTCTTTAAAAAGGTTCCAAGACATACCACAGAATGTGAAATAGAAAATTAATAATTAAGGGTTGGGGGTTTTTTGGTGAAAGACGACTAAAATTTCAATTTAAACATCCACATGGATGAGTCCGAAGTGTACATGCAAAAATAACACAATCAAAACTTCAGTCATTACTATCCTCTCCAGGTTTTTAAAACCGCCGATGCACCGAATGCAAGGGACTGACAGCGATAGCTGTAATCTTCATTTTTAACTGTCGCGGCGGTAGTTTCACGGGGATTTAGCGGAAGCATTAAAACGCTTTAGAGATTCAGAGCGTTCCTCAGCAGTAAAGCTGCATTAGGGGGTTGGTTGGCGACAGCACTGCGGAGTTTCCCAATAAATCCCCGCGCGCTCCCGTCCCGGCCGGCCCCGCGCTGCCCAGGGTGGTCGCCAGAGGGCGCGGGCAGCATTCCCGCGGGTGCCGCTCCCTGCGCCGCCCTTCCCAGCCTGGCACAGCTGCCCGGCACTGACCCGCACCACGGGCACAGCGCCCGGCCGGCACCGCGCAGCTTCGCAGCAGCGGCATGCATCACCAACTCTTACTTTCTGCCTGCTTTCGGCAGGGTGTGAGCACCCCGGGCGTGTCAGCAGAATCGAGTCACTGTGCCACGAACCTGATGCCGAGAGCTCAGAGAGCAGCCCGAGCATTTCTGTAACTCTATTGGCCTCCGCGCTGACAGAGATGTACAGGATTGATATGCAAAGCAGAAGAGCGGCTGTGTTGGTGTCAGGGACAATTAAGGTCTGTGCTCCTCTGCCCATTAGCTGAGTGATTGGGAGCTGCTGGAGAGGTTTAGTCATTCCTGTGGGGGATAAAGGACATGGATACTCTGTCTGGGGATATTGATTGAGAAGGACACAGACAGTAGCTAGGATGCTTTTTCAGTGACACAGAAGTTAATGATTTAGTGATTCATAGAAGAAAAGCTGCCTTGCCACCTTTGGTAATTGTTTGCATTGCAGATAGTGCCAGTGAAGTGACCTTGTCAAATTAGCAAAAGCCCGGAGCACTGTACAGCAGGTAACTCGCTGGCAAACTACAGACGTGAGGTTATCAATATGTGAATCTCTGCACGTGCACACACACACACTATGTTTCAACCTGATTAAGCATAATTTTGAGGAGCTCCTTCTAGCACAGAGCAGTTCAGAGCTGGATTTCTGTTCCGCTAATCCCATCCTCTGGTGAAAGATCCCAAGAACACCAACTCTTACTTTCTAACAGACAAGAAACTAAAACCCACTCCTAATTCTTTCCTCTACTTAGTACAAAAGCAAAATTAAGAGACAAATCATTAGAGCAGTCCTTCTAGGGATGCACAGGAAAAGGGAAACTGCCTAACTGCTGGGGAGCCACAGTGCTGTAGCAGAGCACAGTTGCTCCCCAGTTTGCTTGCAAGCCACAAGCACGGCAAAGCAAAGCCAACCTAAATGTGAAGCAACCTCTCAGAAAGAGTAAGAAATGGGCTCAGCTGCAGGATTACAGGCCTCAAGAGACTCTTAATGGGTTACAGAGACTGTCACCTGCAGGCTACTGTTTGGCTCAAATTCACACTGGCTGAAAGTTTTCACCAGATGATGACTTGCTGGTGGTCCATCTAGAATAAGCCCATGCCTTCCTACTCTTAATTCACACTAATACTAATTTTGCTATTGTGTCTGATTCATGCCTTCTTCTAACCTACATTGGGGTTTATATTTTTTAACATTTCAAGCCTCTCTAGTAAATTCAAAAACCACTAGTGTGAAGAGGACACTTTTTGAAGCGGTCATTTAAGTTCAGTCAAAAAGCCAATGGCCTGCATATTCAAAAACACAAGTCTCAATGCTGCTACAAGAAAAAGTATGTGAAAACTTCTGTTCTTCCTGTTTAGAAACACATGGGGTTTGCCACTGTATGTGGAACATGTTACCCATCACATGGTAAAACTCTGCACAGGCAAAGCAGAGCCGTTTTATGGGAAGTGTGGCTGAGCATCTTCCCCCCAACTTGTCTGGGGAGGGGGGAACATAATTTAATATTAACATGTCCACAGGGATTTGTAGCTTTCCCATTAGTGTTCAACATGAACAATATATTTCATGGCATCCATGTTTTTACAGACTACTGTGATGGAACCACCCTGTTCCTCTTGAAGCTGATGGAAAATGCTCTGTATAGATCAATTCACTATATCCTGAAATATAAACATATATCAGACCCATATATACCCACACACCTCCCTCTAAAATGCACCGATGTATGAAGACATCTAAGTAACAAGCTAGAGTGGCAGTCAAGCATTTTTCCCTAAACACTTCCAATTATTTGCATTTAACTCAATGGTGTGACTCCTGTTTAATTTCTGTGGCATTATACCAGTGCAAAACTACAGTACCACTGGGGGTAAATCAGGACCAAGACTTTTAGTGTCCCATCCTGGTTTCATGAGGCATTAAGGTACCTCAGGAACACTAGGCACTCAATCTCTTCTTTTTTCTTAGCTAATTAAAGAAAATACTTTAGCTAAAATCTCAACTTCTTTGATGTGGGTTACTCATACCTTCCCCCCTCCCCCTGAAAATGTTCAGCATTAAGCATGTAAATCATATTGAACATTACCAACCTAAAGGGAAGTGACAGATGACTGTGACTGCCATTAAATGTTTATTGCATCCCTGCCATGTAATGCAATTAGATGGCAAGGAACATGTAATGTGTATTGCTCTGGTGGGAGAATGGGGAAATTATTGAATTTTCTCTCCTAATCTATTTATATCTTGCAGTGGGGGCATTAGGTAGATTAAGCTAGGGACAGTGCCCCCATTCAGTATGCTAAGTAGTGTTTGTCATTCATTGCATTATGTGGCAGTGACAGCCACGAGTCCCACACACTGCAATAACACTGAAGCAGAGGGAAAGTGGCTGAAGAAGTCTTCTGCTAACAAAGTACTCTCTTAGTACCCATTCTTAAATGCTTCTCTTTCTCTCAAATAAGCGGAAAAATCCCTGTCCTCCCTACACCCCCCCCCCCAAAAAAAAAAAA
>VZTR01024420.1:12211-27112 GCA_013400775.1 Chaetops frenatus
AGAAGCTCATCCTGGGGCCTCAGGGGTAGAGGGGCAGGGCCATGGGCTCCTGCTCCCCTGGCCATGACCCCTGCCCTGACCGTGTCTCTGCAGCCCCTGGCAGGGCCCGGCATGGTGCAGATCGTCATCTCCAGGTGAGCCCCGCGGGTCTGGTCCCCGTGTCCCCTGTGCCAGCCGGGCCCTGGCTGACCCCCCCATCTCTCCCACAGCGGTGGCACGGGAGCCCTGGCACAGTGGGTGCTGGTGGAGCTGCAGGGCGAGGTGGAGCCCCGGCAGAGCAGGGACCTGGCCGGGAGCCTGCTGGGAGACCTGCACTACACCTGTGAGGTGAGAGCAGACACCGCCGGGGACAGCCCAGCCCAGCCCAGCCCAGCCTCACCCTCTGCTCTCCCCAGGGCATCCCCGTGCTCATCGTGGGCCACCACATCCTCTACGGGAAGGTGGTGCAGCTGGAGAAGCCGTTTGCTGTGCTGGTGAAGCAGGGAGGAGCCCCCCAGCCCAGCCCCCCGGGGCCCCACGGCCACTACACCGTCACTGCCCTCATCAAAACCAAACTGCTCTTCAAAACCCGCCCCAAGCCCATCATCACCCACGTGCCCAAGAAGGTGTGAGGGGGAGGACGTGGCTGTGAACTGTGATCTGCTGCTGGAAAGAGCAGCAGGGACTTGGGGAGATCCAGGACCTCATCCCTATCCTGCACAGGGGACTCTGGGGCTGCTGGGTCCTGTGGCTGGGCCGAGCCCTTCCTGGGTCGCCTGTTCCCCCCAAAATGACTCTTTTCAGAGAGCAGCCAAGCTTTTGGCCACAGAGCCTGTGGGTCACCCCGGGGGACACGGCTCCTGGTAGGCAGGGACTCGCTGTGAGCCTGGGCAGGGGTGTCCCACCCCAGGGGCTGCCCACAGTGTCCAGCAGGTCCCAGAGATCCATGGAGGTGCCAGTGTGCAGATTCTCCTTCACCCCCTCCCTGCAGCTGGAGGGACGCCAGTGCCACACAGGGACTCAGGAACAACCTCCCTCAAGTCGGGCAGGGGAACCAGGGACCCTCCCCAAAACACACCGTGTGTCCTCACTTCAAGTCTTTATTTCCACAACTCCATCAGGATATAAAAACCAGCTTTTTCCGCCCGAAAGATGAAAAAAAATCCCCCTGGCAGGTTCAAAAATAAATAGATTTACAAACCATCTGCAACAATACCAAAGAGCTACAAAAGTCTTCTAAAAAACCTTGTATTAAATTAAACAAAAAACAGCTAAAAGCTCTGTCATAGAAAGGGATTTTTATCCAAGTCCTGAAAAAAGGACCCACGGGTGAACTCCCTGGGGAGGGGAAAGGTTGGGAAGCACCTTGCCTTAAATCCCCATCTTCCCACTGTTGGGAAGGCAGTGGGCTGGGAGTGATGGGGCTGTGGGATGGCCAGAGCATGACATGGCCCCCAAAGAGTCTCCAGCAACACTCCGGCCAACACCCAGCCCCCCCACACCCAGTTTTCCCAGTTTCTCCATGCCAGGATTCCCCCCTTGGCTCTTTGGCAAAGCTGAAGGGACCTGCTGCCCTCCTGGAGCAGCCAGACCCCCCCGAAAGGCCTTGAGGGGCTCCCCGTGGGTACGCGCCCGCACGCAGCCGTGGGGCACAGGCAGCACCAGCCAGCGGTGCTGGCACCCTGCTGGACGGAGACTCTGTGTCCTGGGGGTGGGAAGGGCTGTAGCACCGTGGAGGTGGGACTGAAATCCCTGTAAAAAGCACCGAGGGGTGGAAAATTCTGGAGTGGGGTGGGGGGAGCGTGGCCAGCAGCGCTCCACACCGGGATGCTCTACAGGGCACAGCTGGGATGTGGCTGGCAGCACCCGGCTGGGTGATGGGCAGCCCTGGCTCGGCTTCTCTGCGGCCAGCTTGGGGTGGAAAAACGAAAATGTAGGAAAAATAAACGTCTCAATAAAGAAGAACAGGAAGGTTCCAAGATCTGATGAGAAATGCCAAGGGTTGGGAGCGCTCAGCGCTGCCCAGCAGCTCCGGGATTGGGAAAAAGGGGTCTGGGGGTGTTCACTCCAGCGTGTGGGGGCACCCCAGCACCTGGTGGTTCCGGGATGCGGAAGAGGGGACGGGGGGTGGTTACCCTGACACATTGGATCGCCACGGCACACGGGCTGACCCTGGCACGGGCGCACCCCACGGTCAGACCTCGGTGAAGACCAGCCCGCACTGCTCCTGCCTCTTGCCGCAGCGGCGGGCGACGATGGCCAGGTAGAGGGTGAGCAGGGCCACCCAGTAGCAGGCATAGAGGATGGCACCTGAGACGAGGAAGGCCACCTCGGTCTCGCTGAAGAGGTCCTGGCTGTAGGCGGTGTAGGCCAGCCCGCCCAGCAGCACCGCCACCCACACCGACACCGGCAGCAGCCCCACAAAGTTCACCACGATGGTGCGGCGCCCTGAGGTGCCCCAGCCCGACTTGTTGATGGTGGCAATGGCGAAGATTTTGGCGGGCAGCAGGCTGGACATGTAGAGGAGGGCATAGAGGGACATGAAGATCATCTCGGCATTGCCACGCAGGAAGCAGGCGTAGGTGGCCTTGATGACACCCACCAGCTGCACCGTCAGCAGGAACAGGAGGATGTTCCAGACGCGGCCGCGGTAGAAGAGCTGGATGACGGTGGCGATGAGGAAGAAGGGGAAGAAGCCGGTGACCACCGACTCGTAGGTCATCCAGAGGTGATGCTTGTGGAACCAGAGAGCGTTGTAGAGCCACTCGCGGAAGTAGGACTTGCTCCAGCGGGTCTGCTGGTTGAGCCAGCGCAGGTACCGCGTGGGCGTCTCCGTCAGGCACTTGGAGCGAGCTGTGTACTTGGTCCGGTAGCCCAGGCTGAGCACGCGGTTGGTGAGGTGCCGGTCGTCCCCGAAGCTGCACTTGCTGCCCAGGAAGGTCTGGTGGTACCAGTCCTCGAGGAACTGCTGCAGCAGCGCGTTGCGGTACATGCCCAGGGGGCCGCTGATGCACTGCACGCACCCGAAGTACGACTGGCACGCGCGCTCCACGTTGAAGGCCATCCAGTACCGCACGCTGCTCAGGAAGGACAGCCACGAGTCGTACTTGTTCAGGATCTGGGGAGGGGACGGACGTGAGCCCCGGCGGAGCTGCAGCCCCCCGGCAGCCCCAGCCCTGCCCTCGCCTCGCCGCCCCGGGGTGCCCTCCCTCACGCCAGGGTACCTGGACGTCGCCGCCGACGCCACCGACATGGGGGTCGGCCTCCAGGATGCGGAGCATCTCGGCGGTGCAGGCGGGGTCCAGCACCGTGTCTGAGTCACACACCTGGGGGCAGAGGGAATGTCGAGCCCCGCTCCCGCCGCCCACGCGCGCCCGGCAGACAGCCCAGCCCACAGCCAGGCAAGCCTGAGCCACGGACGGCGAGACCGGGCAGAGCCCCGGAGACCGGCAGGCGATGGCAGGGAGCAGAGCACCCCGCGGTACCGGGACACCCATCGCGGGCCGCTGGCACTGAGGGAGGACCTGTCCCAGTCACCACATGTGGGGACCTGGCAGCCCATGCCAGACTGTCCCACGGGATGACAGCATGGCAGGGCACGTGCTGAGGAGGGGATGGGACACTCCCGTGGGCAGCAGCGTGGGCAGGGCTCAACAGCTCGGCCACCCCAGTGCCAGTCGCCCGCAGCCCTGGTGGCTCGTGGCCAGTGCATGGCGCCAGACCCAGTGCCAGGCTGAGGATTGCCGGGGCTGCTCCCATTCCACCCGCAGCCCCTCTGCCCGGCCATGCAGACAGGACACCCACTGCCCACGTCCCCCCAGCCCACGCATGCACCTGGATATAGTCCACGGAGTCTCCAAGCGCTCGGAAAGCCGTGTACATCACCTCGCGCTTCCCGCCCCACTTCTGGAGGATGCAGGAGTAGGTGTTGCTGCGGACCAGCGCCTGAACACGGGCCAGCCCTTCCCGCAGCCCGGCCTCCGTCTCCCCCTCGCCCTGAGCGTGGAAGTTGCTGCTCCAGATGTAGCTGCCGGAGTGCTCGGAGCCCATCACTTCGTGGAAGATGTCCAGCATGTAGGTGTCGTCGGGGCCGTTCCCGTCCACCACCATCACCACTTTGAGGTCAGGGAAGGCGATGCGCTTGACGGAGCGCAGGCACTTCGTCAGGTAGTCGGGATCCTCCTGGAAAGCGGCGATGCAGAGAGCCACGGAGCGCCCCGGCCGCACCGGCTGCCCCTCGCCCCGCATGCGCCGGTGCTCCAGGAAGGCAAAGAGGCTCTGGATGAAGAGGTGCAGCCCCAGGATGGCCCCGTAGAGCCCGAAGGAGAGGTAGTGCTTCTCCGTGTGGATGAACTGGTACCCTGTGACGTAGGCAGCCAGGATTCCCCCCAGCACCGCCACGGCGAAAAGGCTGGTCCCCACGACTCGCAGGGCCGTGGAGAGGCTCCCTGGCATCTGGAGGGACATGGGGCACCCTCAGGGCAGAGGCAATGGGACATCCGCCCCATCAGGTCACCCAGAACGCAAAAGCGGGGTGGCCCTGCTCCTCTGCTGCCCCACAGCCACCCTGTCCCTCGCCAATCATTGGTTTGGGGGTGACGCCTTCCCAGCGCCTCCAGGGGGCCAGAGAAGGTGCGGGGTCCCACACACCCCACTCTGTGTGGTGCCAGGTGAGGTGTAGGGGTCCCAGGTACCCCACTGTGAACAGTGCCAGCACTCCCCATCCACCCAAGCAGGAGCAGGGCTGCTCCCAGGCGATGGCTGGGCTGGAGGACAGGGAAGGGCACGGGGATGTCAGGGACCCGGGTGTTCCCGGGGGAATCACGGCGGCCCAGAGCCCTCCTCCACGCCGAGCGCGTGCGGTGGGACCCCCGGCTGCGGGGATGGCAGCAGCCAGACCCCCACCCCGCTGCGGGATGGGACGAGCGGCGCGGGCAGGACGGGACTGCGGAGCCGCACCGGGACGCGGGCGCGGGCAGGGGGTGCGGGCAGGTCGGGGGTGCGGGAGCACGTGCGGGGGTGCGGGCAGGGAGCAGAGCCAGCCCCAGGGACCCCCCGGCGGCACCTCCCGGGCAGCCCCCTCCGGCTTTCCCCCGGTCCCGCAGCCCCCGGCGCTCCCGGCTCCTCCCGGTCCCGCAGCCCCCGGCGCTCCTGACTGCCCGTTACCCCCCGGCCCCGCAGCCGCCTGTGCCGCCGGTCTCGCAGCACCGCGGGGACGCCCCGAACCGGCACCAGCGGGGCCGGGAGGGAGAAGGAGGGACCGGGACTCACCGTGGAGGTGCCGGTGGTGGTGCCGNCCCCCGGCACCAGCACCGGCACCGGCTCCGGCTCCGCCCGCAACCCCCGGGAACCCGCCCCGCACCGGCAGTACCTGGCACCGGCCCCAGCCCCGCACTGCGGGAGTGATGACCGGCACCGGCGGCACCGGCGGCACCGGCGTCAGCGGCACCAGTGCTGCACCGGCACTGGCAGCATCACAGGCAGCACGGCACAGCTGCGGTACCGGCAGCACCGGCAGCGGCTCCGGTGCTGCACCGGAACCGGCATCACCATCACCCGGCACCGGCATCAGGCGCCACAGGCACTGGCACAGAGCCACGGGGCAGGGACCGGCCACTCCATCTCCCCCCGCCCCGCTCTTGGGGCTCCTCTCATGACACCCACGTGTCACCTTCCTGTGTCTCCGTGTCCCCCCGAGGCATAAGCCACCCGTGTCACCCTGTCCCCGTGCCGGTGGGTGCCGGCGCAGGACCAGGCTCACCCCGGGGACAGCAGCACTTTGGCCCTGTGCCGGCCTGATGGCAGGGGACAACCAGCTCCTGGAGGGGCCGTTCTGAGTGTGGGAGCCACAGCCTCGAGCCAGGGCTCAAATTCAGCACTTTCGGGTTTCTCAGCCCAGTCGTGTCCTGCTGTGCTGGGAGCTGGGGGCGAGGTAATGCCGGGATTGGGCCCGGGGACTCCAAGCAGCAGGAGCTGGGAAAGGGGATCCCTCCAGCAGGAGCACCCTGTGCAGGAGGATCCCCCTGGCACTGTGGTGGTGCTGCCTGGGAGCTTCCCCAGTGCCTGGAGTGAGTGGTGAGAAACCCGTGAGCCCCTGGATGGGACAGGGACAGGACAGGGACAGGGACAGGGACAGGGACATGCTGGGACCCTCGGCACCACCAGTGGGGCTCCCACACAGCCACGGTGGGGCTCGGGGGTGTGAAGCCCAGCACAGCAGGGTCAGGCTGGCCTGGTCGTGCCTGTGCCACCACCACGGTGCTGGGACAGGGCACAGGGGCCGTGTGTCTGCAGCCCTCCCCGTGCCCTCATCAGGGACCCCTCACTTTTTGCTGTGCCCGTGGCTGCTGGAGGTACTGGCAGAGCTGCTGCCTCGCTCCCAGCAGCTGGACAGCTGGACACTTTCTTGCTCCTGGAGGCAGGATGGCTGAACAGTGGCCAGCCAGTGCATCAAATCAAGAGACTTCTGATTCCCAATTCCTCCCCTGCCATTCACAGCAGGCCCTGGACAGGCACAGCTGCTATGGCAGCACCCTGGTGCGTGCCTGTGGTGTGACACCAGCGCCAGGAGTGATGAGGAGTGCTCGGCCATCACCATCTCTGGTGAGGACAATGTGCTCCTGCTGCTTGTGCACTCACGGCACGACCTGGCACCGGGTGGAGACATGGCCAGGACTCCCAGCCTTGCAGGGAAGGGGGATGCCTGACCTCCCCTATTTGGCAGGGCACAGAACAGCTGGGAAACGGCCCCTGGGGCTGTGCACGGTGGGGCTGGGCTGCCCGGTGCCAGAGGAGCGAGGAGGCCGCCAAGCTGGGTCTCTGAGGACTCTGCTCCCCACACACTGCGGGTGTGCAGCAGCTCCTGGTGCAGGAATGGGGCCCGTGGTGCTGCAGCACTCATGGGGACTGTCCTGCCTGGAGGGAGGAGGTGACTCTGATGTTGGGGTATCCCTGAGCACACGGTGGTGAGTGGTGGTCCCAGCCAGGTGCCCTTAGCCCCTTCTCAGCATGAAGGGGGCTCTTGGTGCCACAGTAGAGATGTGCCATCCTCAGACCCTGTGGTGAGGGAGCCCCCAGACCCTTCAGCATCCTCGTGGTGTGAGTACAGTGCCAAGGAGGGGCCATGGAATTCCACCCCCGTTCTAGGGGTGCAGACAGCAGAGCCCCCCTCAGGGACAGCCACACACTTGGTGCTGGTTAGCCAAAGGGAGCCTGAGGCACTGGCCCTGCTGGCTGCTTGCCCTCCAGGGTGAGCCCACCCTTCCACAGGACACAAGGGCTGGGCCATGGCCATGATGGCACCCGAGAGCTTTGCGTGGCCCCACAGACATCACGGACACAGGGCTGAGCAGGTCTCTGTTTAATCCCACACCTCGTCCCAGCGAGGTTCCCTCCCTGTTGGACATCGCCGGCGGCATCCCGGAGGGCACAGCCAGCCCTTCCCTCGGGGAGCCTCTGGCCCTGACCCCAGAGCAGCAACACTTCATTTCCACGGGCTCAGCCCCTCTATGGCAGCACCACGATCTTCTTCTGCAGCGCCTGCGGGGGGAACAGGACGCTCCTCACAGCGGTGTCCAGCTCCTCCACCGCCAGCTGTGCGTGCAGCACGGTCGCGCCGTCGCGCTCGGCCGTCACCACGTGTTTCAGCAGGCGGTACAGGTCCCGCAGCACGTCCCGCAGCACCTGGGCACGGCGGGCAGGGGCAGGGGCAGGGGCAGCGTCAGCAGCCGCGCCCGCACCGCCCCCTCGGCCAGTCCCGGCAGGCACGGACCGGGCTGCCCCTTCCCCCGGCGCTGCCGGTGCCGGGACACCGCGGCACCGCCGCCACCGGCCGCAGCCTCGGCCCCCCCGTGACTCAGTTTCCCCACATGCTGGGGTGATCCTTCAGCAGAGGGGCATGCCGGGATCCCGGCTGCGGGGATTCCCGTGGGGAATTGGCTGTTTCCTCCATGGGAGCTGAGTCCCAACACGCTTGTTACTGGGAACTGCGGAGGGAGGCCACAGTGGAGGAAAAACTGGGCATTTCCAAGTCAAATCAGCGATGAACAACTCCCACGGTTCCCAAGGGCTGGCACTGCCCACGGCACAGCCCAGCAGCTCAGAGGAACACCCCCACACAGCCCGCTTCCCCAGGATCCGCTGAGTGAACCCTTTAGTGGGGGATGCCCAAACTGGGCATCTCAGTCCCCCGGGACTTGCCCTGGAAGCTGCTTGGCAATGAGCTCTGCAGCCCCTATAGAGCAGGGGCACTCCCCAGGGGATGCCCAGGAGCCCCTTGGGGGCTGTCCCTGCCCCAGGGACAAGCAGGGGGTGACCCACCTCAGTGACCTTCTCGCTCAGCCCCCGTAGCAGCAGCACCACCACGTGCACAGCGGCTCTTCGCACTTCAGCCTCGGGGTCTGTCCGGGCTAGGGCTGTCACACAGCAGGTGACCTGTGGGGACAGGGCAGGGGGGCATCAGGGAGGACTGAGAGATGCAGGGGATCCCATTGGAGCAGCCACTGAGGTGCTGGCAATGTCCCAACGATGAGGATGGGGACCCCCATGTCCTGTGTGGGCGCGGGCTCCGAGCAGCTCCTGCCAGGGCCAGGTGGCACACGGATGCCTCAGAAAGCTGTATAACAGTCTGTATAAAAATCAGGCAGAGCCAAAGGAATCTAATTAAACCCCGGCAGTGACAGCCAGGAGAATTAGCAGAGCTCGCACCTTCCCGAAATAGCAGCGTGTGTCTCACTGGCATCACATCAACTGCCGGGATCCACCGGTGCCGAGCGGGAACTGAGGGGAGCAGCCCGAGGCCCAAATCCATGATGTCTCACCCAGGAGCACCAGCGGGGGTGAAGCTCTGGCTCCCGAGGGGCACAGACCCGTTGGCTCCAGGGCTGTTGGGCCCCTGGGAGTCGGGCTCACCTCACTGGGATCTCAGCTCCAGCAGCCTCATCTCACCCACAGCCTGCAGCTGGGGTGAGGGCCAGCTCTGTGATACTGATGATACTGATAATGATAATTATGATAACGGGAGGGTAACGAGGTGTCATTAAGCGGGAGGTGCCTCTGGCAGGCACCACTTGTGCCCCCAGGTCTCCTCTGGCAGTGGCTGCCATGGGTGGAGCAGGCACCTAAAAATCGGGGCAAGAACCTCCTTAGTGTTTGCTTCAGGCTCCATGACTTCTATACTCCACAGCATCAGCAATTATCACTGATATCCTTTATGGAAATGTCCCGTTTCCATATGGAAATGCCCCGTTTCCATGTCATCAACTATGTGCTAACAAATGCGCTCATTAAGGAGAGGCCCCGTGGTCCCCAGGCAGGGTCAGGGGAAGAAGGATGGAGCTGGTACCTCCTGGATGATGGATCCCAGCTGGAAGCCGAGGTGCTGGCAGAGCTCACCCAGGTTGGAGAGGCTGCTGGCCCTCAGGGCACTGTCAGGATCCCGGGCACCCCGCAGGAAGGCCCTGATCAGCGGCTCCCGGTGCTGGAACACCATGTCCCCTGCAAGAGAGGGACACACAGAGCTGTGTGTCACCAGCACAGAAAGGCCCACCTCTCCTGCCAAAGCCCTGGCTCCTTTGGGAACAGATGGATTGGGCATCTGCCTTGCAACACCACTGAACAGCTGGATGCAACATCTGGAGCAAGGCTTGTGCCCCTCTGCACACACCCTACGGCACAGACCTCCTCGGGGCCCTTTGGCACATCCCAGTCCTCCCATGGGGTCACTCATTGTCCTGCAAACACACCAAGTGTGAATCCCAAATTCCCACATCACCCAGACCCAATCCCCTACCCCAATTAGCACACAGAGGACGTGTGAGCCGCTAATGAGAGCCTGTGCTCAGCATCCACAACCATCCCAGGAGTGTGGTCATCCCACAGGAGCTGAGCAGCTCTGTGCCCCACGGCGTGGGCACACCTCCTACCGGGCAGGGCCTCCAGGGGTGGGGAAAAACCTCCAGAAGGCCAGCTGGCCTGTGAGTTCTATGCTTTTCCAGCTCTCTCAAGCTCTGGAAGCCCCTGGGACAATGGTGTCCCGCAGCAGATGGAGGCAGTGGGAGAGAGGCCTTGGGATGCCCCAGGGTGTGGAGACAGGAATGATCCTTGTGGGCAATGGAAGGTCCCCATCACCCTGCACATGGGGGCTCAGGACTGGGGACTGGCACAGAGTGGGGGAGCACAGAGCAGAGCTGTGATGCCAAGGATTTGCTGGGAATGTATCATGCCTTGTGCCTGCATCCCAGGAACTGGAGTTACAGGAGTATGAGCAGTGCAGGATGACCCGAGTGGGATGCACCCCCTCCAAAGCCAGCAGTGCACCAGCCTCTGTGCCAGACAGCTACAGAAGGAGAATGAAGCCCTTCCTTTCCCCTCCTAGAAAGGGAAACCTGCTCCAGTGGGACAGAAAACAGGGATGGGAATGGAGACAGGGCAGGAGGGAGGCATGGCAGCTCCTTGGCAGAGCAGGAAAGCTCAGAATCACAGAGGTGTGAAGCGATCCTGGAAGTGCTGGGTATATCCTCGCCCTCAGATGCTGAAGCTTTGCAACAGAAACAACTCAGTGCAATTTGTTCTATAAATACCCTGGCGAGCTGGGACGCGCTGGAGCAGCTGCCACAGCAGGCAGTGAGAGGGGAGAGCAGGGTGGAGAAGGTGCCACCATCCCCGGGTGCCACCATTCCCCAGGTGCCACCATCCCCCAGGGCAGCTGCCAAGGCAAACCTGCACCGGGTCAGACACACGGACATTGCCTGGGGAGGTCCAGGACTGAGGGGCCCTGAGCTGATGACTGGAGCCCCTCAGGACACACTGGGATGCCCTGTTCCCACCCCAGCAGTGAGGACAGATGGTACAGCTTGGCACTGGTGGGATGCCACCAGCTGGCAGAGCCCAGGGGTGCCACTGGTGCCAGGGAGGGTGGCCCAGGCCACAGGAGAGTCACAGTCCTAGGGCTCAGGGGGTCTGGGCTCTCCAGGGGCACCCCCAGCCAAGGCACACAGTGCCCACCCGGTGACCAGGGACCCCTGCCCAGCTACCCCAGCACTGTGGGCACCGGCTGCCACCTCCCTGGCCATGGAGAGCTCCAGCTGTGAGCTCCCTCCGGCCAGGCCTCCTCCACGGAGTCAGACAAGGCGTTTTAGGACATGTCCCAACAGCAGATGCCAGAAAGGCCTCATCCAGCTCCTACCCCTCAGCCCTGCGTGTCCGGGCGCTTCCCAGCAGTCTCCAAGCCCGTGCTGCCGACCGAGGGGATGGTGGGCTGCTGGCAGCACCCACCACCCTGCTCCTGCTGCTGGCAAACCCTGCCCAGCTTCTCTTTGGCTTCCGCACCCTTCCCACCTTCTGACAACAAAAGTGCCCTGTGGGCTTCCCCCTGGTACTGGAGAGGCTGAGCAGTGCTGTGGCTGCTGGCAGCGGGCAGTGCCATGCCCAGGGCCACAGACTCACCCAGAGCCCGGGTGACACGCATCAGCACCTCGCCCAGCTTCATCCTGCTGACAGCGGCCGTGGCCTCCTCCGTGCCCTGTGCTGGGCACTCGTACTGTGCCAGCAGGACAGGCAGAATCCTCTCTGGATACTCACTGGAGAGCAGGGCAATGCCTGGAGGGGAGAAAAACTGGAAAATCAGTAATTTAGCAGCTGGCAGTCTGGCTCGCTGCTGCTGAGTAATGGCATTCCCTTTGACCCAGTGGGGACTTGGTGCACTGGGGGCAGCTGGGCACTGCAGCCACTGCCTGGGCACAGGGTCTGGCCGCTGCTCCCAGCTCTTGGCCATTGGCACATGGTGCCAGCCTGTCTCTGTCCCTGCTGGATTTGCCTGGCCCAGACTGGGAGCAGGAGCCAGTGTGTGCTGCATGCCACTGCATCTCCCTGGGGTTGGTGAGAGATCAGATCCCAGATGTAGGGATCAGACCCTTCTCCAGCTCCAATGCCCTTCCCTGAACACACTCCAGCCCCTCAGCATCTGTCTTCTCATGAAGGGCCCAAAACTGACCCCAGACTCCAGGTGTGGTGTCCAGTGCAGCAGGAATACACCACTGGAGTCCAGCTGCATGAAACCCAGCGGTGCCACAACCACTGGCTCAGCCCCAGCCCCACCGCTGTGACAGGGTGCAAGTGGGACTATGGGGACCCAGCTGGCACGGCCCCCAGTCCCATGCTTGGCACAGCACAGCTCAGCATGGCACAGGTGCTGCTGCCACGGGCCGGGTGAGTCAGGGCTGCAAGGAACCTCACCAGGGTTAATCACGGCCGTGCTGCCAAACGTGCAGCAGCTGCAGCGGCGCATTAATCACCGGGACCGTTCCAGCCTTTGTGCTCCAGCCGCGGGCAAGGACAGACCCGTCCCTCTCAAGACCGTACAGGCAGTGGGAAGCACGGCATAAACTCCTTTCCCAGCTGCTGCCAAAGGTTACCAACCCAACGGCAGCGGTGCCAGCATCGCTGTGGGCCAAGGGAATGGCTCCTCCCTTCCACAGAAGCCAGGGGAACCAACCCTGTCTGCTGTCACACAGGACACGTGTGTCACTCCAGTGCGGAAGCACCTGCCCGCAGATCCCACGGGCAGCCTGGTGCTGTGGGGCTGTGCTGAGCATACTAGAGCAAGCACTGACCTGAGGGTTTCCTGGGAAGGGGTGTGAGTACTCAGGAGCTGCCACTTTGGCAGAGCCCTGAGTGAGCACCAGTGCGTCCCCCTGGTTCTGCTCCTCTGCCAGCCTCAGCTGAACAGACCCCTCAGTGGGTGCCAGGGCTGTGCCCACAGTGTACTGCAACTGCAGCCCAAATCTGGCACAGGGAGGGTGGCCAGCTCCAGGGAGAAAGAATAACTGGGAGATGAACTCTCCAGCTTCAGGAACTCAGCATGAAGCTCACAGGTGACCCCAGGCTTGATGGAACAGCACGAAGTTACAAACTGGGAGGGAATGAAATGCCAAGCCCTGAGCCTGGCCATGGCTCTGCTGCTCTTCACTCCCACTGCCCAAAGCCCCCAGAGCACAAATCCTTGCCAGACAAAGTGCTGGCACTCACCCCGACAGGCACTGCTCACCTTGGATGGCTGAGAGGTAGACAAAGGCATCCTCGTGCTGCACGTTCTCCAGGAACACCTGGAAAGAAGGACAGTGCCATCAGCAGTGACCCTGGGCTGGGTCAGCAAGGCCAGAGGTCTCTGATAAAAGTGACCATCTCCAGCCCGATGGCACGTTCAGCACCAGCTCTGCCGGCAGGGGACACAGCAGGAGACAGGGACCAAGGCAGGGAACAGGGACCACAGCAGGAGCCTGGTACCTGCAGCAGCCTCTCCTGAAGCCGAAGTGCCTCCGGATCCCTCTGTGTGACCAGGCTGGCGAGGCAGCGCAGGGCAGCTGCCCTGCTGGGGGGCTGGGGGTCGTAGGCTGACACCAGCAGCTCCTGGAGCCCAGCCGGGGCCAGGCTGTCGGCACACGGGGCTGGAGAGGCACCAGGCTCACGGCACCCGCTCTGCTCTTCCCTCCTCTCCCCGTGAGCCCAGGGGCTGCCGTGTCCGCGCTGCGGGGCTGGTGGGGGGCTGGGGGCTGTGCTGGGAATGCCAGCAGGGCTCTGTGCTCCTGTGCCAGGCCTCCTGCCCAGCACGGCGTGGGCAGCGGTGCCCACCGTGCCGGGGGAGCAGGCGCCGTGGGTGCAGATGGCGATGCGCAGGTCCGAGGCCAGCTCCTGGGTCAGGGGCTCGGGGTAGGTGTGGGACAGCTCCTCCAGCAATGGCACCAGCCGCTTCAGCACCTCAAAATCGCTGGATTGGAGCTGCAGAGGGAGAAGAGCAGTGCTGGCAGCGAACGAAGGAGGGTTCGCTCCCTGGGATGCTCCCAGGAGGGCGGGTGGGCATGGGGGTGAGGAGCCCCAGAGCCCCACGAGCTCCTCTCGGCCCAGTGCCAACCCCAGCCCTGGCAGCTCTGGCAGCAGCCACGGGAGAAGGCATGAACCTGAAGAACAGTGGTGCCTGGGCATGGGGGCCAAGCCAGGGACATCCCTCCCACCAGCCAGACTTGCCATCAGTCCTGCCTGGAAGGATGCTCCCGGCACGGCAGCCATGACCTGTCCTGAGCTGCAGAGGCTCCTGCCCTAATCTGGATTTAACTGCTAAAATCTGGGATGTGAGGCCTGAGAAAGGGCGCTTTAGCAGAGATTTTGGATGATTGCATAAAACCTCTTGCCTGCTGAAACCCAAACAGCTCTGCAGCTGCTTCCAAAACCTTTCACATTCCATTTTCCAAATTATGTCACTCCCATTAACACAAAAGTGGGAACAGGAGCCTGCCTGGCCCATTGCAGCCACAAGACTCTGGCTTTAACTTCTCTTCAACTACGGTTCTTTTCCCAGTGTTAGAAATTTAGCAATAAGAGACAATAAATGATCATTTTCCATTAACAGCTAGATTTTCCTTAGGGCGAATCCGGGGATGGAGCAACCCCAGCAGCTCAGTGATGGCAGCACATTAATGGATATGCCATTGCTCCCCATGGCAGCTCCACTGAGTGACACAGAGCTCATTTATATATATATAGGTATTACAAAGTAACTGAGAGATATAAATAACAATATAAATATGTATAAAATGTAAATATAAAAACATGAGAGGATTTTCAAGGGTGCAATCCACATGGGAAGCTGACTATGCTCTGGAGCCAGAGACTGTGACCATGTGGGGATGCAGAGGGTGCAGTGCTGGTATTTAAAGATGCTGTATGTGCCTGCAGTGCTCTGTCAGTGCCTTTTTGGGAGAGATTATAAATTAGTTAATTGGGCTCTTGGGGGTGCCCGGCTCAGACTGAACTGTGGGTCAGCACCCTGGCACTGCCCCAAGGAAAAATTTCACGTGTATATATATACACACAAATATATAATATAGATAGATACAGATATAGGTAGATAGATATAGATATAGATAG
>VZTR01024433.1:2675-27218 GCA_013400775.1 Chaetops frenatus
TTTTGGCTTATTGCTTTTGAACAAAGACATTTGAACAATGTGTCTAAAAAGCTAGACGATATCAAAACTATTTGGAGAATATACTTTTGTTGTGGCTCTCAAAGAGCCCCAACAAGGTGACAAAATTACGAGACAGACAGTAAGATGTCTGTAACCAGTCAATATGATTTTGTTTTCTTATGGCTATTTGTCACTTTTTTAATGTGTTTAATATATTTCTAGAAATGCTGGAATATAAAAATTTAGTATGGCAGAAGAGTACAAAGTAGCCATTTATTTTTCTGTTTATTTGTGGAAGAAAATAGGACATTAACTGAAATTATTTCATTTTGTTAAAACTGAGACATTCACTTAGTGCAGTGCTTAAGAGAAGATCTTTGCTTCTCAGGTAATGAATCCTATGTGAAAGAAACAAAAGACAGTAACTCTAGGTGTAGTTGGGGAAATAGGATCAAAATTCATTCATTAGTTTGCTAATTATTCTTTTCTAGACCCTCATACCTACTATAAAAGCATTTCTTCTTTATGATAGATAATAGAGAAGAATGAGAATCCAATTTTTAGTAGAGCCTGTCCTCTTGGCAGCAATGCTTCCATATCATTGTGGATATATAGAGCTTCCAGGATTCAGGATTCCTGATGATAAAATATTTCTCATTGCTGAGATAGACAGTTTGGGACTCTGCCAGTTTTAAAAAAATACACTGTCTTTCAAGTAATAACGTTAGTTATTAATTTTGTACATGATGCTAGTCCTTCACTTGGCATGAGAGACTTAGCTTTTTTCTGTATCAATTTTCCCCCCCTCCCCTTTTCCTACTTGAGCACACATTTCTTTCAGATCCTTGCACTAAATAATTAATTCATACTCTCAGGTACTCATGTCAGCATCTGGTATAGCAGTAGTAAAAGTCCAGAAGTGTGTGTGCAGGATTCACCAAAGTACTCCCAACCGATTTAATGCAGAAAGTAAAATTGGGAAGTCCAGAAGGAGAAGGTAGTGAAGTGGTGAACATATTAAGTTTTTATGTTAGAAAATGAACATTGCTACTGTCCAAAATAAAGGCGTATCAGTTTAATAGGAGACTGGAAGTGATTCAGCAACAACGATAGCACACTTAAAAAATAAAACCCATCAAATGTGGCAGTGGAAGTCCTTGAGAATCTCTGAATTATACACACTGTTGATGTGCCTGGCTGGTAAAATAAAGCCCTTTAAAATAAAAGCCTCTGGTACAAATTTTTGAGCACATTAAATATACTGATGCCAGAAAAATTGACCTTTATGGAAAAAGATTAGAAAATCAGTAGAGCAAGAGGGAAAGATCAAGAATATTCAAACAGTTGTGAATACTTGCAATATAACAATGTAAAGACATTCGTTTTTCTACTGATTAAATTGCAAATTTGCTGCTTATATAAGTAATTTACAAGACTTTAAAAGTGAACACTTGATGGAATATAGACCGCTATTTTTAATGAACATGTTGCTGTTGCTTTTTCAATAAGCAGGCCCTGCAGCACTAATACTTGAAAACTTCTATTAATTCAAAAGCCACGAGCAAGAAAAAAGGCTATGTTTTCCCATTCAGTCCTTTAGTACACTGAAAACTGAAAGCAGCTTTATATTTGGAAGAATTAATATAGTTATATTTCCCTTCTGTTTAATCTAAGAAATGGGGAGAGAAGACTGAGCTGAGTTCTTAGTTATTACTATACAAGTCTCATCCCATGTAACTTTAGCTAGGTTAGCACCTATCTGAGTATTTAAAGGAATCTGTTCTATCACAAATCTCTTGCATTGTATTAGGAATCCTCACTCTCAACAGTCAGTGAATGGGAATGAGGAGATTCTCCTCTTGGGCTTAGTTCAGACCTCAGCTGGATTCAGTCACTGCATAAGAAGTATAAAGTGACCTTTGGTGTCTGAAATCCAAGGGACTCACTTGAGTGAGAGTGATAGAGTGCATGCTGCCCCAGAAATATAACACCATTCTCACCCAATTTAAACTAGGGGTTTTCAAGTGGTGAGAGATGACAAGTACTGATAATGTGTGCAGTATTTAAAAGTCTTAATCAGGGGAGCGTCATCACTATTTCACATGCAGCTGAGCTACAAAACTTGATTTGACTACAGGATTAAGATTTTAATTCAGTCATCTTTTAGAAATAAAATTACATAGACTATGTCAAGTGATTATTTATGTGGTAACAAACAAAAAAATTGTATGGATGCCTGGGTCCTTTCTTAGCATCTGTAAAAGGTTAATAAATAAGAGACAGGTTTCTTCCAACCTTCTTAAACTAACAGGACTGTGTAAAGTGATCAGTAGGTTGGTGGAGATCTGGTCTGATGGAAGGTTCTCTGACTTCACTTCCATTGTGACTGTGTTTGGATTTTACTTTGGATAATGCTAGCAAATATTTTTAGTTTTCCCATAATTCTTTGACAAAACTTTTAGAAAATCTTAGTCGAATCAATCAAGGTAGACAGTCCCTAAGCTCCTACTAGAACAGAAGTGTGTCCATGTAAAGTAGTGATCTGAGATGAGAACAGCAAGAGTACACACGATTCAGCTGAAGGTAAAAGTTTTCTCTTTGGCTCTGAATGTTTTCTGGCTGAACTAAGGGACCAACACTGATGCCTTAAGTTTTAAGGGTTTTTTTCTGTTCTGCTTTACTGTGTAGCTCTTAGCTTCATATTAAGTGTTACTAAGTTCTCTTCACAGGGTAGTTGGAAACAACAATTCTCTCCAGCCCAAGACTCAAGGACAGTCGTTCCCAACCTCAGGCCCAAAAGCATAAACAATGTAAAAAAGAGGAGGGCAAGCAAGGAGGATGTAACTTCATAATTCAAAGTTATTAATTGGACAGTTAACCTCAATATGCAAATGGACCACAACTTTAAAAAGTGAGAAACCCTGTGACCAAAGCCCCTTTTCTGTGTCCATCCAGAGGCCCATCCTGGCAGGGCTGCAGCCGGGCTCTTGTATTGCCTTTGAAGGCCTTCCAGTAAATATCTACTCTATTCCTCTAATTTTGTCTAGCCACTGTTCCAGGTCAAACTGATAGGGCATCACCACTACAGATTTTCACATGAACTACACATACCATGGGCCTGTGGATGTGTCAGCATGCATAGTATTTGGCCAGAACTGAATTTCAGAGGTGAAATTTTGACAAATATTTCATTGTCATACTTAGCTCAATATCTTGTATTTTATGTCCACACTGGGTGAATCAGAATCCTGAAGATGTGTGTGGGACTCTGCATGGGAGCTTTGGGGAGTAGCAGCTACTGATAGCTTCAGGCACTGGCAGTAGTGGATTGTCTTCTCCTTCATATCCAACATCTCAGTTACAAGAATTCTCTGAAAATGTCACTTGCCATTATTGATACACATCCACTATAGCTCCACGCAACTCCAAAGGCCTTGAGTACTTTCATCCAAATGCAAATATCTGTGGCACAGAGCCTCTCTCTTGCTGCTGTAACAGTACTCACTTTACGTGCTCTTTTTACATTTCTTTTTACAACATTTGCTTTCTGACTGTACTAATAAATTGACTAAGTGGCTGAAACTCAGAAAGCAAATCATTGTTTTGGCAGTTTTTTGAAATAGAAAAATTAGTTTTGGGACAAGAGGGAAGAAATTGTATTTGCTCCTCTTGAGGTGTATTTTCTTGGGTATTGTGAGGGTACTGAACTTGTATCCTGTAACAGAGTGAAGGGAGGAGTGACTATGCATAAAAAGGAACTAAAGGAAAAGGCATCTTCTGCTTTTCTTTTTCACATACTTAACTTTCTATGTAACAAAGCAGAGGGATGTAGTGTTCTTACATTTCCTTCTAGAAATGCGTGCCTTGCCCAAGTTACAGCTTGCAAGAGTAATGCTGGGTCTGAATTTTGAAATTACTATAGGCAGCAGGGATCATTCTTGATGATAATATCCAAATGTTTCAAAATCTTCAGAATATTGAATCATTTAATGGTCTGAAACTTTTAAATTCAATTCCTAAAAGATCCAAAATGCTAAAATTATTTTCAACAGTTTCGGCTTTCCTCCAATATAAGAGAGGGACAATGTTTCAGTAGTCATCAAGCAGGAATGGCAGCATTTCATTGCAGTCATCTTTAGGAAAAGGCAGCATCAGAAAAACACTTGGAATTCTGTATGTTAGAGGCAATGTAGAAGCTCACTTTGCCTCAGGAAAATTATATCAAAATAGTTTATTAAAAATTTCTGAATTAATCTTTTCTACTACATTCCCACTTACGTTACTAGATGAACTTTATATTTATCTAACTTTGTTAAGTGTGTATATCACATCAGTGAAATCAGAAGTCCTATCATCTTGTATGATTAAATAATTGCAATATTCAGTCATTTGGAATTACTGTATTACCTAATGGTTGCATCACTCTCTGCTCATAAAGGTATCTATACAAATTATGTAAGTCTTCAGAAAAATGGTAATATCTGCAGTGGTATGTACTGCGCTCTATTCAAATGCATATGAATTTTGTTTCGTACCAAGCAAATTTTCTCATGCATATAAGCCACCTAGTAGCCCATCTCCTTTTAATCAAACTGTGGTTCTCCAACTTTAGAATTAGCTTTTGTAACACTTTATGTCTGACTGTTGGGAAATATTCTCTTTGTTCTCATTAATAATATTTTGTTATACATGGTAATTACTAAGCTATGGAGAAATACTGTTATAAGGCCTACATTAACACAATTCACCTAGTTCAAAAAATAAATTAAAAGTTATCATGGCAAAAAGCCTCACATATGCCGTTTAACACAAGTCAAAATTCACATGATTCCATTTTCTAAACTGGTAATATTTATGTGTAATTGAATTTAGTGGTCAATGAGCCGTAGGAGGTATTTGGTTAGCTAGGTATTCTGTATAATTATGATGTCCCTTCTAAGATCCATGGTGATAGCTTTGCAGTTATGTAGCTAAAGGTTCCACATAAACAGCTCATGAGATTTTTTTATTGTCTTTATATTTTAAAATTCTAGCAGTTTAGAAGTCCATCCCATCCTCTGAGTGCATCTGCTGCAACTAAAACCACAGTATCAATGTAAGAAGCTTAAATACTCTTATCACTTTTCCAGAAAAAAAATTCATATATTTAATGCCTGAAGATTAATTGAGCTTCTAAATAAAAAGGAAAAATACTCCTTCATCACAGGCTGTTTAGAGGAAAATGCAGCATTTCTAGGAGTAAATGCACCCCTGAAAGGCCCAGTGGACCAAACTCCTGACAGGATGAGTTTTCCTGTAGAGTGCACTGCCAGAAGCAATCCTTTTTAAAAAGGAAGCTGCAGTGAGCCTCTGTAGGTCCACAGCTCATAGTGTGAATTTTGGAGTGTGTCTAAAATCCTTTAAGACTTCAGTGATCTTCCCTAAAACCCCAATAAATTCTAGTTGAGAACTCAGAGGCCACCCTTAAGAACTCTTGGATTCCCAGGCAGATGAATTTTATGCATTCTTTGGCGTTATGTAAGTCTCTCTTGCATTATGGCAAGTCTGTTGTGGACTCGGAATTGAAGCAGTCATGTGGTGCTGCCTGAAAAAGTTTGTTGCCTGCAGCTCTTACATGTGTCCAGCATGCTTTCAAAAAACTTGTTTCTCAAAAAAATAATAATTTAATTTTCACATTCTTTTTTTTAACCACACTTAAATCTACTATGACTGTCTAGGTTTTTTTTAACTCTTTTTCTTCTTAGTGAGATTTTTATGAGCTCCATTAGGTATATACTGGGGATGTAAATTGAAAGTTCAAAAATTCTTCTAATCAGGGAATTAATGAGTTTTTAAAGGGAATTTTAAACACTTCTTGTAAAACAGAGAAATAAATCAAACCTTTTCTGACTTTATTTTGTAATTCTGTCTTAGAGTTTTCAAATACTCTCTTGAGAGTAAGTAATTTTTTGTGTCCATAATGCCTGAAAAGTATCCCAACCTCTCTGTTAAAAAGGCTAGGAAATATTTGCATGTTTTAAGTCTTCATTTTTGCTCTTGGCTAATGTCCTGTTTGTCCTTGTGCTGATGCTGGCTATTTGCTTATATGACTTTCACTTTGCCAGGCTAACAAAGCTAAGCTCCTTTATTCTCCACTTGTGAAAGAAATTATTCGTTCTAAGGGTGACCCAAATAACCATCTTCTACATCCATTCTATTCTTGACTGACTTTTCCTCAGCCTAGTTGATCAAAATTGTGTATTATATTTCTGACTAGGCCTTCAAAATCAGAGTGGCTACATGCAAATGAGTCATCTTATATGTTCTGGATTGTATTTGTCGTCTTTTTTTAATTGTTAAATCATAGTGGCTCTGAGTCACCCTGTGATCAACCAGTGCTTTCACATCCTTGTCCTTATCTTTTGCTTTCCAGAGTGGTCTGTTTCACCAGCTTATAATAGAAAACCTCGTTATAAATATGTAAAACATGATTTAGAGCATTGTCTTAGATGACATTCCTCTTTGTTTCAAGGTCATCAAATAAAAATCGGAAGTCTTTAAGCTGATTTTCATACAAACTTGGGATATATTCACTTCAGCCTGTCTTCTCCTTTCAAAGTAAATAATGGAATTAGCAATTGTAGCTTGTTCCTTCTTCACCTAAAACTAATTGCCACTAGTTCTTAAAGTCTCAAAAGAATTGTATTGCTGTGTCTGGAAAAATAGTTATCAAGGAGAATTATCATTTGGGTCTGGCATTATTTACCTTTGGTATACCCACCCTGTCTCCCTTCATGTTCTTTTTCTTTGATTTCTTTTTTTTTCTGTCACTTTTTCCTTCAGAATAGTTCACTAACAGGTCTGTTATTGTGGATTTGCTGCACATAGTTTCATTTTCTTAAGAAGTTTGCCAGGTATTCAAATATGAAATATAAAATCCTAATGTAGAGACTTTTAGTTTTTACTTTTATTGGAAAAGGGCTACTGACAATCATATTTCCAGATTATTTTATATTATCAGCTTTTCTAAAATTTCAGTGCTGTTTGCTAAATCTGTTTCAATAGCATACCTCTACAAAACTTTTTATTATTAATTAGTGAGAACTTCCAAAATTAAGATTTTGAATTTAAGAATGTCTTTTAATGCCATTTGCGTATATTTCTTATTGATGCCACATTTTCACTGTGCATCAAACCATCTTTTATGCCTGGTTAGCACAAAGATGTCTTGGACTCTGTACTTAGTTTTCCAGATATTGAGATAGATGTGAACTGCAGCATTACTACACAATGACTTTATCACATAATAATCCCAACACGCTTAGCAATTTCATCTCAGTAGCCAAGTGATTTTATGTTGCATTTTTGGAGGTACTGCTTCATTTCATCCTGGGAATCTGTGTAAATTTTGCTTTTCACTTGATAGTTGTCATTGAGCCTTTCCAGATTTCTGTTTAAACAGCACTTTAGAAAGCACAGTTAAACTATGACAAATTAGTAGCAGGATTATGTAGGTAAGTTAGCATGGCTGGGGAGCTGCTACTTTCCTTGCTTGGTATCATCCCATTAAAAAATAAAAACACAATCCTGTTTCTTTTAGCACCTGGCAAGTTGCTTGTCTTGTATAAACATATTCAAACTGGCATTGGTTTCATTCTTTTTACAAAACCTTTATTTGGTGTTTTCCCATCTGGTCTAAATCTTGGGGACTTTTTGTTGGTACTTTTCATACCAGAAGAAAGATCAGAACTCATGTACAGACCATCTAAGGCCTCACAGCTCTGGGCCAAGTGCCTGCTCTTATCTCATATATTTTGTGCTGAAATAATTCCAAATGAGTGTTGTTTAAATACCTACCAGAAGAGACAGCTGAAAAAAACAATTCTGCCTCTTTTTATTTGTTAATAACAAAACCTTTAACATAAACCACAAACTGAAATCTTCAGTTGCTTCTAAGGATCTGCTGTCTTATTTGAGGGACTAAATAAAATCTACTACATATGTATAAATAATTTATTTGCTTGATTTTATTATGATGACCACACTGTTAACTCAGTACATATTTAATAATATAGTTATTACCTAGAGAGCTTAGTTTCTACCTTTTTTTACTGTAACTTTATATAGCTTGTGCCTATTTTGGCAGCACCCTTGTATCTTTAATAATTTAATTTGTGGTGTCTTCTATCTGAACCTCTACACCACCTTACCAGATTCTTTGAAATCTGGAAACAGTGGAGCTGCTTTTCCAGTTCTCCTCCAAGTTTTAGGTGAATTCATTTATTCTTTTCTTTTTTTTCCCCCTCCAGACTTCCTCTGGCCTGTTGTTAAGGTGATGGTTTTTGAGTTAAGGAAATTGCTGACTGGAAAAATATACCCTATGAGTGTTCTGAGGACTAAGGATTGAATGGTTTCCTATGAAATATATTTTATCTTAAACAGAAATACTGTGCCTGAACTCAAAAATCAATCTAGTATCAAGGCACACATAAGGAAGAGTTACTGAAAATAGTTTGATTTTTGTCATTCCACAGCAGTTACCAAGTAGGTTTCTTGGTAATGATTGTTTGATAACGAGCATGGTCTCTCAATATGCTAAATTTTAGACAAGTAGAACACTGTTATGGGAAAGCAAAGCTTCAAGAGTAAATGGGAGCAGATCTCTTAAAGGAATTATGAAAGTAGAAGGGCCAACATATCACAAAGTCACCTAAGGCAAGAGGCTGTCTTTCCTAAACACTTAAAACCCCCTTGTAAATACTAGCATTGATTATAAGGAATGGACTGCTACCAGAATAAAACTGCCTGGGGAAAAACTTCACTTTAAATCTTTCATTTTTCCCTTAAAACATGTTTAATAAGAGTCACACATGCATGAGTTTCAAGAATGCCAAGCCTCTGTAGCTCTCAATATCCTGAGGACCATTTCCAATTTCAAATGGGATTTTCCATTCAAATTGAAAACTTTGAGGATCCCATTGGATTTATTGGTTCTGTTTTGGTGCCTCAGATATTTTGAAAAACCACAGATACACACAAAAATAGGTCTAAAATAGAAACAAAACCCAAAACTTCAAAAGTACATATAAAACTGTACTATCTATATTATGGTTCAGAGTATTTAAAACAACCTTTCATTTTGCTTTTGGAAAGTTGACCAGGTTCCAAGAAGTCATAGGAGCCAGGAGTCCTAGGAAGCCTCCCAGAAAATCCTCAGAGCTGGTTTAGAGCTGAAAAGCCCTCCTTCCCTGGCTGCAGGTCACACAGCAGATTTTCAGATATCTGGGCAGATGACGTAGAAGATACTTGAGAGGGTTTGAAATTTGCATAATTTCTGTCATATTTATGGGCAAATGGGTGGATGTCTGAATAGCTTTCATTTTAAAATACGGGCATTTTTCAGCAGGAAAATGCTCCGTAGAAGAATCTGCACTGTCTTCAGGATTTCCTTTTTCTAATCAATGCCAGTACAATCCAGTTAATAGGACTAAAAGTGAAATAGAGTCATGATGGGATTATTGGCATTCTGTTTTCAAAACACTCACAGAATGTCTAAATCCTGACTGGTGAATTGCTGACACAAACTCTAAGCTTTTCCAGGAAGAATATGAGATGCCAGTGCTGACCTGTCATTGTAAAGCTGCAGCTCCTGTGGTGGGTCTGTACTGCTCCTTCTGGCTTCTCAGAGATGCTGGCAGCTTTTTGCCACTTGCATGCTCAGAAATTTTTGTTCCTGTGTGATGTGGTGATAAGGTGCCCAAAGAAAAAAATTTAAAATGAGATGCTTTATGTGAATTTTGAAGCATCTGAAGCACAATCATTCACTCCAAACTTGATGTTGCTGTCATTGATTTTAGTAATATCTGTTCCCATATTATATTTCATCTCAATCCTGGACCATCATACAGGGCAAAATAAATGCGATAATTTTTTTTTCACTTAAGTGAGAGGGAAACTGAGGCAAGAGCGGGGAACTGACTTCAACTTCACCTCACACAAGATTAGCAGAATACAAGACTGAACCTTCAATCATATTCCCTCCATCCTCTACCACAATAATAGGAGCTACCTCTGTGCTCAGATCATCCCTCTCATGTGAATAATGAGTAATACTATTGAAAATTCTCACACATCTTAGATGAAAAAATTGTTCACATATTTATTCATATTTTTAAACAGCGTTGTGAATGTGTGGGCCTTCTCACTATGTGCATTTTTCATTAATATCCTACCACAGGATCTTGTTGGCAGGCACGTCGCTGTAACAGACAGTTGGATGTTTAATTTTGAGGAGTTTCTATGTAAATATTTGATGTGCAGTGAGTAGTTTGACTTTACGTGTACATTTGTCCAGTTAAGGAATACCCTGTCCCTTTGCCCTTCACTCCTCCAGACTGCGAGCACTCAAAAAAAATTGACGTAACAGGTAGTACAAGTGGGCAGCATTCTCAGTAAAATTGTACTCCGGAAAGTGACTGTAGGCAATTATTTACTGAATTATTTAATAAATAGTTTGTGTTTTGGGTATTCAAATTAATTTTGAGCAGACAAGGGAGAAATACTCTCCTGAAGTGTAATCAGGAAAACATTTTCTGTAAATGTGTCTTTCTGTCAAGTAAATAATTTGATGTTGCTGCATGTTTTGAGATCTGCTCAGTCAGCCCGAGCAGCGCAGTCAGTCCACGCTAATTTCATTTGTGGGCTGCGTGCAGCTTTCTTTCCCTGCCTTCGACCTTGCCCCTGTGGAGCGGAGCTGGACCCTGTGGGTAAGGTTCCCTGCTCAGGTTCCTCCCTCCCTGCTGTGAGCTGAAGGATCTGTGTGGGCAGGAACAGGCGTTGGTGAGGAGGGCAGGGCTGGGTGCAGTCCTGTCCTGCCCCAGCTCGGGGGGGATGCAGCCGGGTCCTGCCATCAGCCCCAGCTCCCTGTGCTTCAGGTGGGAGCAGCTCCTGCTCTGCACCTCCCCAGTCCCACAGGCAAGCTCTGTCTACACTATAACTTTTTCCTATTGGTATCAGTAAGTCCCGATGGAGAAGAAATTAGAGGACCACAATACATTAGAAAATTTCCCCTCTTAGCCAAAGTGCTGTAGACCTGTTGTTTTCTCTATTTTGTGTAGGGCTGCTTTTGACAAGTCACAGCACATTGTTGCTTAACCCAGTGCCTTTAGCTGTTGGTTTCATTATCATAAGCTTATTCATATGCTTCTAGCTTTCTCTTTTTGTGTATAATGAGTAATTAGTGTAATTTAGTATGTCATCATTGTTGCTTTTTCCAGCAAAGAATAATAATAAAAATCCAGTATAAATGTGAAGTTAATCACACTGTAACCTCTCTTACACTTCTGGACGTCTCCAGGTAAGTCCTCAGCAGTGATCTAGGGTTTGACAAATGACACTTCTAAAAAACTCTCTGCATACTTTTCGATAGTAATTTTAAGGCCAGAATGGTATCATCAGAGGTTCACCATTTGCAGGTACTTGGGATATCATAGAGTAAAATATGTATTTTTCCGAAGCATGAGGTAAAGCCAATTATAAGAGCCTTAGTGAATTAGGCAGTGGAAACAATATCAGGATGAGTGCTTGATGTTTAGTTCAGTTAATACCCATTAAAGCCTTCATAATAATTTAAAATTCTAATGTAGAAACATTCTATTGCTGTTTGCTTTTTTTTTTCCTGAGTACTTTGAATGAGTAGCATCACCTAGGTTTAATACTTACTTTAAAAAGGTTGGTTTTGCATTTTTGCTGTTAAAATCTGAAAACTGTCCTAAAATATACATGTTATAAGGAAAATGGTGTACAGAAGTCTTTATCTCTTTGTTTAAGCATCCAGATGACATCACAGACTACTCATGCCTTTCTTCCATATTTATTGCATGGTCACTAGATGCTTCTCATACTTATTTTAGTTTGCTTATCTCTGTTACACCTTTTGTGTCTCGCATGTGTATTTCTCCCAGCACATGGATGTATATTAATGTCGTGTTTGTTTATGTGGTTGTGAAAATCATTGTTTTGCTTCTGAAATAGGTAGCGTACGTGTGCTATGGGTAAACTGTGATAATCTATGTAAATTATGTGCACAGAGCCATACTCTGCCCTTGGGGGAAATGCAAATTAGAACATTTTGTAGTTTGTTTGTTTTTAAATACATACACTTTTCACATCAAGGCTCAGGACAGACTCCCCGTTTATTTTCCCACTGCTCATCATTTGTTATTCCTTGTAAATATCTCAGTCTTTAATGATTAGTTTGCTACTTTGGCAGGAAAAAAATGCTTGATGAGTTAAGTCCTTGGAATACAATGTTTGGTGTATTTTATAGCCCTGCTGTAAGGGATTTATCTGCTTGTAGAAGGGTGTATAACACACGACTCAAAGCCATTATAGTCATCTGACAGTCTTCATTCATTTTCTCCCAGTGTTGTCTTGTTTTCTTCTTTTCCATTAGCGTTTGTAGTATTTTTTAATCCTGCGTGACTAAAACATAGTTAACTGATTTTCCTTATATGAAGCAAGAAAAACATATTCCTAAACCGTGTTGCTTACTGTGCTTGCAGTTCTCTGCAGATGTAATTTGTTTTAATAATAAAATTATTTTTATACTCTTTAAGTACCCTTTAGGAGAAATGTTTTAATGTAAGTTGTCTGATTCTATTTTAAGTGAAGGAGAAAACCTGGTAGAGGTTGTCTCTTTAAATCAGATCTGCAGTGTTGATGGACCCTCTAGCAGGCACGGTAAGAACCATTCTCACCTCTGCAGCAGGGAGCTTGACCATATAGACTCTCACATTCAATCAAAACGTTTTCCCTTTTAATATGCACTGTACCAATCCTATTCCCATGGTTACAGCCCGTGCTTCTTTGGTTGCTTCCAGTCTGTTGGAAAAGGAAGGCAGCATACATTTCTTGTACAGGAGTTTAAAACATCGTGAAAGCAACCCTGTTGTGATTTGCATTTTAAATGTTTCTTTTTTTTTCTCATTGTACAGAATGCTGTAGCAGTAGCTTCAGTTCATTTGCCACAGTCTGTCTTCTCTCAGTCTTCAGCCTGGCAATCTGTTGATAACTCCACTTGCAAGCTACAGTTCATTGTCTTTCGGAATGGAAAACTCTTTCCTAGCACAGGAAACTCATCAAATCTCGCAGATGATGGGAAACGTAGGACGGTTGCCACACCAGCTGTTTTTGCTAAAATAGGTGAGAAGCTGTTATGCATTATTTTCTTTAATCTAAAAGCTACAGAATACTTGATTGTGTAGAGTATGCAGTGTGCTGAGAGGCTGGAAACAGTCTCTGTCTTTAGTACAATGTTTGCAATTGTTCCTAGCTGCACGATTTTATTCAGACTGTCCTGCAAATAAAGAAATGCCCTGGTGCTACGATTAGAATGCATATTCTGGGCTGCTGTTTGTTGACTGTGTTGTTACAGATGCTCGCTTCTCAAAGCTGTCGGAGGGAGCCTGGTTTTACTCTTTACAATTGCTGTGTTAATGTCCTAGACACTGATAAAAATAAGGCTTTTGGAGTGGGAGTAGTGCCCTGTTGCATGTATCAATACTCAGCAGTGCACTTTCTGATACGATGGATGTAAAACAGGTGTTGTTAAAGACTTCTGTCTAAATAGCATATGTTATATGTGCTAGTGAGTCATTATTTTGATTAATTACTCACCCATGCAATTTTACTAATTTTGTCCAAGACTGAATAGTGCTCTCGTTTTTATTAACATTTTAAAATGTTTGAATGTGACTTTCAAAGTGCAGAATTGTCTCGGCTGTTAATCATGCCATGATACTGAGCCGTTTCTGCAGTTACATGGGCAGTAGTGTAATACTGGTCGTAAGTAAAGACTCTGAAACAATAAAAAAGATCTCTTTTGTGAGGAGTGTTTAGATCATTTTGACACATTATGTGATTGAAATGTTCAGATTTATTTATACCGCTGCAAACTTCTCTGATGAGAGCACTACCTTTGACCATTAAGATTTTATGTCTGCTGGCTTTTTTTCCCCCATAGTTCATTTTATCTGGTCTCTTTACAGAGCATTCATCACTGAAGGGTTTTCCACTCCATCTCTCTGATTCAGTTTGTTCCTTTTGCAGATGGGTGCAGTTTTGGAAACCTCACCAGCCCTCTTACTATAGGACTGAGGCACTTTGCACGGGGTATAGACCCCGTTGCAGCCTTCTGGGATTTTGACCTTCTAGATGGACATGGAGGCTGGTGGGGAGAAGGGTGCCACATAATTAGTTCTGCAGGCAATATTACCACCATTCAGAGTACACACTTCAGTAACTTTGCAGTGCTAATGGTAAGTATATGACTTAGCAAATATACCTATATTTTTCTCTCTCTCCCTCTTTTGCCATACATTTATGCTCTTTTTACATGCATCTGTTTCATTCTTGTCAGTAGCTGACCTTCTGGGTTTTTATAATGTTTAGTGTAAAACAGTTTAAAAGAAAGTAAGTTATTTAACTGCTAGTTAGTGAATAAACCTGGTGGTCAGTTTTGATATCCTGAGACAGGCCTAATCAGAAATGACATTAAATTCAGTCTTATAAATGAAAGTTCCATCAAGGAATCATTAGTACGTAATGGTTATAAATTATAGGACAGGGTTTAAAAATGTATACTCCTGTGTGCTTTTACATCAGCACATCTCAGAGGCTGGTCTGCTTTTGTTCCTGCCCTGCACTGTGTTGATCATACTAATTAGTTGCAGGCATACCGCAATGTTGAATCATTTAATAAATGGAGAGGAATAACATCTTCTGCTCTCTTAAGTAAGGACAGAGCTGTCCTTGTTGATCCTGTAGGAGTTTTGGTTTGTACATCAATGCTGGTAGCCTACTTACGAAATTGCTGTTTGTGAAGAAAAATATTCCTGTGCAGTGCTAACACATCAGCTGCTTTGCTCTGTTCTCAGTCACACTTACAGTTCCCATTGCAGTTATTTAACTACCCTGCTTAACAGAAAGTTACCTTCATTGAAGCAAAAATATTATGCATACAATAATAAGCTGATATTGTTCAGGGACTAAAGGAAAGCGAACAAAAAATTGAAAGGTTTCTAAGCTTTATAGGTGAGAAAATGTTTGCGCCCTTAAAAATATTTATTATAAACCAGTTGTAAAAAGATTAGACATGTGTACTATTAATACTAGATTGCTCTTGAATGCTGATGCACGATTGCATTGTAGATGCTGCTTGTGTACATTACAGAAATGTTTATAGTTGAGTAAATAATGTATTGTGTGTATGTGTAAGGGACAGCAAACACAGGCGACAGGAATTGTGAGGACGTGTGCAGAGAATACCAATCTGCTGCTGTCAGATGGAGCCCAGATGGCAGCCAATCATAGCACAAAGCTGTGGTACCCACGAGTTAAATGCAGATATTATCGTCCACTTTGTAAGAACTGATTTCCCTGAGACTTAGTTGAACATTTTTTCACCCATTATAGAATTGTTCAGAATTTAAGAGCTGTTCCTCAGATTTTATGACATCAAATATACCTCATTTTCTCCAGCTCCTGTGAGTTCCCTTTTCCCCCCAGCCACTTGTTTCCCAGAATGTGAATCATAATTCTGCTTTGAGGGTGTTTTTCTAAATTCATTAAAGAAAGCACCTGTTGACTTTGCAGGTGCCACACCCAAAATGGCTTCCTCCTCCTTCAACTTGAGTTCAGCCTGTTCCTCTTAAACTTTGAGTAGTTACTGAATGTTAATTAACTGTGTACAAGCAACCAAGTCCATAGTTTCTTTTTGTTTGAGAAGTTGAATACTGACACAAGGGCTGCAGTTAATTTTTGGTTTGCAAAGCCCATGTATCTTTGATAAGATGTGGGAGATGGGTTTTTCTACAACCGTTAAGGCAACTGAGGCACTTCTTACTGGAGCTTTTGTATCTGGTGTGTTAATTCTGCTTTGGGCCTTGTGTTTGCTTGATTATGAGAATTCAATTTAGCTTTATTTTACGTGTGCATCTTCCAATTATATCTGTGCAAGACAGGAAAGTAGCACCTTAGGTGCACCCTTGTTTTGTAATTGCTATAGTAGCAAACAATGGGATATGTTTCTTAGTTCACATTTCAGAGTAATTTTTAAGAAAAAGGATGACAAGTAATTTTAGATTATACATATATAAATATGCACAAATCCGTTTTCCAACCACTGAATTTCTAAACAGCTAATGGAAAATTTTTGTAGCTTCACTGTGTGCAAACATTTTCATTCAAGTTTTAATTCTTAATCAGTCTTTTGTGGTATAAAGTCAAGGATTATTTTATTTGAGAGAAACTCTGCTTTTTGGGGCAGTTCAATTCTCATACCAAAAATGAAGAATACTTCATTGTTCTGCATGATTATTAATTTATAAAATGAACAGTATAAAGTGTTATGTGTTTCTTATTAATTAATATCTAAATGCCTAATATATTTTAAAATACTAACAAACCATCAACAAATTCAAAATACCTGGCATATGGTGTGTAGTTAATTAAATTGGCTACAATATCATGATACATGTCATTAATCTGTAATTCTCTAATCTGTTAAACAACAAAAATTCATAATTGATTTATATGGTTTGGGATAATTGCAGAAAATTGAAGTAGTATCTGTAAACTAAAAAGCAGCACTAAAGCTTTACATTACCATCAGAATCATGTACATCCTGCTGTGGAATAAGTTGGAAAAGAAGCCTCAGTCAATCCAACTGTCCATTTTATAGCTAGTGCAGCACAGCATATATTCTGATTTGTCACTTTTTTAAATAGTAAGACAAAGTTTCCTAAGCTGCTTTCATAAAAGTTGTTTATGCCTATGTAACATAAACGGGTTAAAATAAAGGTTTTCTAGAGCCCTCTTTTTAGAAAGGCGGCAATCAAGGATTTATCAACTACAATTGATAATTAATAAGCATGAGCATACTCCAAGTGAGAGGAGTCATGTAGAGCCATTTGATTTCTCTCTGTGACAGTTGTTCAAGTGATGTCAGTGAGAGAGAAAGTGTAGTTTGGAGGTTGGGTTGGAAAGGAGGCACAAGCTCCTTCCCTCACGTGGCCTCCCACTTTCACTTCGCTCTGGCAAATAAAAGTAAAACAGTAGAGTCAGACATAATATTGCGTTATGTTTTCCTGATCAGATTTTGAGTATGTCCTAGAGGTGAGAGTAAAATACTGTGAACTAACTCCCATATTATATTCCTGCCTTTTGTTTCATGTACTGTGTCTTTAGACTAGTTAGTCCTCTATTTTGTTTTTTTCTTCTGTTATCTATAGGAGGAAGAGATTTGGTTACACTCTAGTTTCTTTTGGAGGTGTCTAAACCCCTCTGGGGTCCTGAACTCTGCAATATAATTTTCTATTTTAGAGTTAAATTATGAATTTACATACTTTGAAGCTTTGTCATGTCTAATGATAAGTATTTGTTCCTTAAATGCTGTATATTTATGCTCTTGTGCGAACACACCTGTATATCAGTTTTTAATTTTTCAGGACGACATGTGTGTATGTTATGACCAATCCAGAGACTTCTATATCTGAGTAGTAACTCTTCAGGAGGTGACAAAAATATCCAATAGCAACAACGAATTTCAAAATTTGCTAAATATGTTTTGGCATACATTATCCTCTGTTCTTCCTTTCATTTTTCTTAGAATACAATAGAAATTCAATAGTGATGGATATTACTGTAATTGTATACAGCATTTCCTTTCCCCCCTTAGACTGCTTTGTCAATAGTAATTTCCTCAAATCTGCCAAATAAACACAAATAAAATTCTTAAATCTAAGTATGATACCTCCCAATTAATGTAAAATGCACTAATAAATAATCTTAGCACTTTTAATTGTAATCCTAAAAATAGGTTAAAACAACATAAAATCATAAGCAGCTCCTTTCCTGTTTTGTCTCAATTGGTCTCATTATTCCAACCCACATAGATGTGGATTTTGTTGGATTTTTTGGTTTGGTTTATGTGCATAAGGAGTAATTATTTGCAAAAGTAACAAATATTCAGCAGATGCTTATATGAGATAATTAGGGCTGAGGAGACAGAGCTGATAAAAACAGAGCATATTTGAAACTGTTCTGGAAGCAAACCTTGGAAAACTGTGTGAATGAGAAACTGAGAAGAGGCAGGCTACTAGGAATGGGTCACAGTAAGAGTGGGAGGTTTTTCTCTTGTTTTGCAAGCACTCCTCCAATCTTTGAAGTCTTTCCAATTTGGTACCAAAAAAGCGCTACTTTTTCAACATTTTCATTGTTACTGGAGATAATTGCAGAATTTCTTTAGCCTGTTCATGAAGTTCAGTTCTGAAAACAGTCTTCTAAACTTCCATCTTTCAGGTCTCCAAATTAAACAGCCTGTCTAAGCCTTTTGAGAAATTAATTCATGAGTCGGGGAAGTATTACAGAGATGTCATTTAGAAGGTTGACATAATTACAGTATTTGACATTTTCCCCATAGAGAACACAGGGTTTTCTCATAACGGGCTCTGGAAACATCATTCTGTACTTTGAAAAATCAGACTGCTTATAATGAGAGTTTCAAGAACGAACATTTCAAGTCTTTTTTTATGTTTAAACATCAAGTTTAAACACCTACAGGATAAACTTTAGCAGAGTTTACACACCAAAGATTGTGAAAGTGATCCAAAAAGTTTACCTGCTATATGCAAAATTAACATTTGTTGTAGTGGGAACTGCAAAATTCCCAGGAATTAGATTCCTTTGCACGTGTGTAGTCGTTTTCCAGTGTGAAAAGCCTGCAAGGAGGCACATGCTCTTCATTTAAGTCCTCAGCTGACATGTACTGCTCACTGCTCATGTAATGCTCATTAGAGTGCTCAGCTCATTAGAATGCTCAGCCCATATGGATAGTTTTGAGTCCAGCCCCCCAGAAAAGGCTGCTTTTTAAAGAATATTCCTGACTGTCATTCTTTTGCACAAAGCCTTGGAATTAGAGTACTCTTAAGAGCAAGGTCTGCTTTTTATTTCTTTTTCCTTCCATGTACATTTTATTAAATGCAATTTAATTTATTATTTGCTCTGCAAGAACCATCAACTGCCTTGGTACTGGGCTCAAAAATCCAGACTTGTCTCCTCCAAAATGCAATGATTTTATCACAATTCAGGTCTCTGGCTCAAGCTCTTTCTTTCTGTTTATTTTTCCTTTCTGTTGGCTTAATGGATCTTGCATTCATCATGGTACAACTTCAGCCAACAAGTAAATGGATTCAGATTATAAAGCCCAGTAAAATGTGCCAACTCTTGGGAGATAGATGTAAATTAAAGACCTGGAATCCAGGCCTTGGGACATTTTATTGTCTTGGTTGCTTTCTACTGGGCTCCTTTCAATTCTTGTAGTGAAGCGTCCCAAACTGGACACAGTAGTTGAGATTTGGGCTCCCAAGTGGTGAATAGGAGGGAATAATCACTTCCCTCCCTCTGCTGCCTGCAGTCTTGGTAATACAGCCCAATATGGGATCCACCTCATGTGCCACAAGTGCTCACCACTGCCTTGGTTTGTTTCACACCGCCTGAAACGGTGAATGAATGACAGTTTCTCATTGGGCAACATTTAACAGGCCTTGTAGTTGGAGACACCAGTTTGTGATGGTGAAAGTCTTGTAAGTATTCGTTTTCCTGGAATAATTCCTGCAATTTTTCAATATCATCGTGATTCTAGGAAATAAAATCAAACCTAACTTTTTTAAATGCAATATACAATTATGCTGCTTTGCATACAGCATTAAAAAAAATGCTTCTTTTCTGCATGTAGTCTTCCAAAGAAGATTACTCAAGGGAAGTTGATAGATCAATAAGGTTTAATTATCATCAGAGAGCAGACAAGATACATCTGTTAGATATCTGTAATTAAATCAGTTTTCAATATACTAAACTCTTAAAAAGGATATTCTGCTTTGGCATTAGTACATTATCATACTCAAAACTTTACCATTTATTTCCTGTAAAAGATTAGATAAGCAATAATAATAAAAAAAATAGTATTTAAAAATGGAATTAGCTTTAAGATGTTGATTGTTCTTCATTCTTCTGCAGGCAAAATTATATTCCCGTAGGGCACATGGCATTTGCTTTTATACTGGTGATCAAACATAAGGAGATGTTGAACCTTGCATTTACACCACCAAAAACTAGTTCTTTAGTACACAGTGATGGTACTCAAGTAAAATTGCTTTCATTCTTTGCTACATAAATGTGTAGCTTCACTGTGCTTCCTTTTCCACAACTTTAGCTTTTCAGAGTGTATCCAACTTACTTATTTCTTTAAATAACTGTACTGTTACTACTATATAGTTACAGTAACACATTTCTGAATGCAGAGAAATTAAGTGTGTACCTAAAATTATGCCAAAGTGTACTGCTGGTATGCGAAAATAGAATTACATCAGCAAGAGCTAGAAGTAAATGTTTTATCATTTTCAGCAGAGTACTTCTGTTTAAACTGTCCAGTTGTTTGCATTACTACTCTAGTAATATAAGCTAAAATTGTATTGAACATTCCTGGTAAATATTCATTCATCTTCCTTGAGAGACTCTGTAAAAGAATTAATGGTGAGATATGCATACAAAAACATGGGAGAAAAAGATGATCAGGAAAAGGGTGTTTGAGTGGACATTCAGAGACAGTTCTGAACCAGCAGACTTTTAAAGAATTACTTGGAAGTTGTGAATTCATTATATCCTGAGTGTTTCTGCATGCACACTAAAAGAAAACAATAATGAGAAGGCCTTAAGACCATAGGTCTGCCACGTTAAAAAAAAACCACCAAACCATCATATCAAAAGACAGTTCTTTTCCTTCTCTATTCTATTTGTGACTGAGGGAAGAGTAGCAACCTCTAGATGAGACAGCATGAGCTGAGCTCCTCCATGAGAAGTGACTCCACCTCTCACTCTGAGTCTTGGTGAACTGGGCAGGGCAGCGAGAAAACTTCTGTGAGGGACAGGAGTGACAGGGCAGGTTTAACTGAGCTACATGTGCAAGCTGAGGAAGTACCCAAAGAGAAATGGGATGTGATAACATATAGTTGGCATTTTGTTCATAAGTTATTTTTTTCATTTTGATGGTTCTTTTTATATATGTTGTGAGCTGCTCTGTTACAACTGACATTCATATGCATCTGGAGAAACTGGTACAATCAATCTTAGAAACTTTAAAACTAATAGTGAAGGAAAATAGTAACTACTAGGGCATCTGTTACTTGTGAGGACCATTTTAGAAGGTAAACTAAATTCTCCCAATTTAGTAACTGCATATACTCATATGAACATTATCCGCTTGTACGTGGACAAGTTCATATACATAAATAATGGTGCTAGAAATCAGCTCTCTGCATGCAAATGCAATTAAACAGAGGTATTAGCATTACAGTCTCAGTCTCCTAAGGGGAGATTTCACCTCTGGAAAATAATGTATTGAATCTTCTTCTAAGGGAACCTAAAACTGACAGATAAGAAAAAAAGTATTTTAAATGTATGCCAATATTTTAAATATTAGAGTTTGCTGGATTGTCATATTCAGTACTATTTCAGATTTTAGCTTTTTCTGTGATGGGATGTATATTCATTTTTTGTGCAGAGTTAGTGCCACTGCACATGGGAGCTGGCATGTAGATGACACTTTGTTTGCACTCAGGTGATAAGTTTTGTGTATAATTTTTATTACCTGTGTGCAGAAATGTAGTGCCACAAGCAAATGTGGCTTAATGCATAACAGGGAACGTCTGATGTTTGCTTTCATTCAGATAGTCTGAATTTAATTCAGATAGTCTGAAGACATTCTGTTTTATATAATGGGCGTGTTTTGCTTTCCGTCCATCACACCTCCAGATTTAGCTCTCCTAAATGTGTAATTTAGAATGGGAATTTGATAAGGGTAATTTTACAAAGATATTGATAGTTTTTCATTTTTTTTTTCATGAATAATTCTGTCACTAGGCACTGACATATCCAAAAGGAATGCATGGATCTTTACTCTGCTGTTAATACAGCTGTCCAAGTTACTTTTGAATTACTATAGGGAGTAGAGTATTTGCAATTAAGTCTGAAGGTCACTGGGTTACAGGAGTTGTAGCAACTGGCAATTATATTTGAATCAGTCGATAACTTGGGTGTATTGCCATGCTTTTGATGTGTTTATTTTTTTTCCTTTGAGTGGTTCTTCTGCAGCCATATATATGCTATTTAGAGACCTTTATGGTGATTTGATATTTTGTGCTTAACATCTTAGTAAAATACACTCATAAAGCTCATGTTATCAGAAGGACCAGATATTACTAATGCCAGGAAAATGTAATATTCTGTGTATTTTTCAGACCTTTTTTAATTAGGATATGTCTGCTTGTGCAAAAAGGTTAATTTCTGTCTAGCAAACTGTATGCAGGTGAGGAAGGAGCAGTCTCTTATTGTAAATTCATGAACTGTATCTACATTAAAAGTTCATCTTTCTTTTTTTTCCTGCCCTTGAAAGGGAACAGCTAGAAATGACAGGACATATTGGAATCAAGTCTCAGTTTCACACATGCCTAACAATGTTAAATCATTTTGCTCTTTCCACAGGATTTTAAGACAGTGCTGTCTTTTCCCCAGTACCCAGGGGAGTTTCTGCACCCTGTGGTTTATGCATGTACTGCAGTTATGTTGTTGTGCCTGTTTGCTTCCATTATCACCTACATTGTACACCACAGGTAAGAATTCCATTTTAAGCACTTGTGTTAAATGGTCAGCACAGTGCTTAGGCACTTCAATTTTTATAACCCTTACTGTAAAGATAAGTTAAAATGATCTAAATTACTGTTGGATAGCAATGGCAGCAATGTGATTTACACCAGAGAAATCAAAACAAAGTTTATGTCAACCTTTCTTAAGCTGTTCCCAAGCTTTCCTGACATGTATGTTTACATTTCCTGCACACTTTTCCGAAGATTTCTAACTCAATAATTCAATATAAAGCCATGAACATTATCAAACTGCTCTCTGGCAACTTCCAGTCGAGCAGCACCTTGGTCAGCTACACTTGCCATATTGCCTTTTAAGACCAAGTTTGGTTGGCAGACTGGTAACTATCACTGGATAAAATAAACTTTGTCTCCTAAATTTTGGGCTTAGAAAACTTGTGTTTTCTTTTATATGAAAAATTTATATTAATGCCATTCTAGCTACATACTTCTGGTTAAAGACCATTAGCAATTTAAAAGAGTAGGAATGTATTGTACTGTAGAAGCTGCTAAATATTAATTACATGAAGTTAATGCAATGTCTTCTGATCTTCAGCTTCCATTTAATCCTTTAGAGATGTCTTGTTAAAGTTCTGCATATGTGAAGCTATGCAATAAGCCTTTTGCTTTTAGTACTCTACTTTAAATGCTTGATTTGGTGGAGGAAAGTTTAAATCAGTAGACTTTTATGATTTTTACCATTTACTTTACCTTTTTATAATTTATTTCAATGCTATATAAGTCAGACTCTGTCCTATGGGTAGATTGCTTGTACTTATTCAAGAATCAGATAGTTTTATTGCATCAAATTCAGTATTTTTTCCAAATAGTAGTTTTCATAATAAATATGTTGGGGTTTTAGTTTTAAAATACGATTTTTTTCAACAGCACAATCCGAATAAGCAGAAAAGGATGGCACATGCTTCTCAACTTTTGTTTCCATACTGCTCTCACATTTGCTGTTTTTGCTGGTGGGATCAATCGCATTAAATATCCAATTATATGTCAAGCTGTAAGTATCTGTCTTGGTAATTCTAACTAATAGAATTGAAACTTGCAAATGAGTTTTTAACATAATAATGAGAATTCTTCTTTTCATATATCTTTTCTGGATCTTAAGTTTTTCAAAATAAGCGTGTATTTTAAAGGCCAGCACTGGCAGTGTTCAGTGTTTGGTTGTCCCATGAGTTTCTCTAAGAGAGTGATCAATACATTAACTTCTCTGAGGCTCACATTGCCTTGTTTTTGTTGGTGTGGGGGTTTTTTTTGGTTGGTGGTTTTTTGGGGGAGTTTTTGGTTTTTTAGTGTTTTGGAGGTTTTTTGGGGTTTGTGTCTTTTTTTTTGTTGTTGTTTTGTTTGGGTTTTTTGTTTGCTTGTTTTTTGGTTTTTTTTTAAGAAAAACCCTGATAATATTTCTCTGCTGTAGAGGATAGTTGAAAACTATTAATCCTGACTACTGCTGTCTTTCCTTACTTTGGATTAAATGTGTGAGAATAAAATTACTGCTTCACTTTTGCAATACATATACTGTTTGCCTGAGGGTGGCCCTGGCTTCACTGGATGATCTCTAAGGAGACACAGCAGACCAGCATACTTGTGATTTATGGACCCTTGTTTGCATTGCTGGACTGTTTCATATCTCTTGCCTCAGCATTTTTGGGGCAATAGGTGTTGTGAGATGCACAGACAGGGCAGCTCTGAGTATAAAGGCTGAGACTACAATGTGTAAAGGGAGTCATTTCCATCATCTTCTGTAATGCTTGATGAGGGTTTGTTGCAATTTGTTTGCCTTGAATATTTCTGCCT